>JAVTVY010027832.1:0-113370 GCA_036873755.1 Hanleya hanleyi
ATCAGTTAGACGGCCATTGGTATTGATTTTCACTGAGGTACATGTACGTAATCCAAGATGGCCGCCATCGACCATATTTGATTCTGTCCGTCCCACATCTTGTGAACGCGATATCTCAAGAACAATTCGACCAATCGACTTCAAACTTGAGAAGGTGCTTCACATCAGTTAGACGGCCATTGGTATTGATTTTCATTGAAGTACATAATCCAAGATGGCCGCCATCGACCATATTGGATTCTGTTCGTCCCACCTCTTGTGAACGCGATATCTCAAGAACAATTCCACCAATCAACTTCAAGCTTGGGAAGGTTCTTCACATCAGTCAGACGGCCATTGGTATTGATTTCTACTGAGGTACGTAATCCAAGATGGCTGCCATTGACCATATTGGATTCCATCCGTCCCTGATCTTGTGAACGCGATATCTCGAGAACAATTCAACCAATCGACTTCAAACTTGGGAAGGTTCTTCACATCAGACGGCCATTGGTATTGATTTTCACTGAGGTACGTAATCCAAGATGGCTGCCATGGACCATATTGGATTCACTCCGTTCCACATCTTGTTAACACGATATCTCAAAAACAAATCAACCAATCGACTTCAAACTAGGGAAGGTTTTTCACATCAGTTAGACGGCCATTGGTATTGGTTTTCACTGAGGTACATAATCCAAGATGGTTGCCATTGACCATATTGGATTCTGTCCATCCCACATCTTGTGAACGCGATATCTCGACAACAATTTGACCAATCAACTTCAAACTCGAGACGGTGCTTCACATCAGTTAGACAGCGATTGGTATTGATTTTCATTGAGGTAGTATGTAATCCAAGATGGCTGCCATTGACCATCTTGGATTTCACTCACCCATAATGTACCCATCTGTGTTGTGAACGCGATATCTTGATCTATTCCACTCATCGATTTATAAACCTCACCATCCACAAATCCATATACAACTACAGACTTACATTCCAGTGTTACACTACCCATTACTATTTTCCAAACCTCCTCAAATTGTCTCAACAATTCCAGATGAACGTCTCTTTCCACATACACATATCAACTTTCCAAGTTATATTTAAGGAGATATTGGAAGCGTATATACTGTATGCTCTCAAACAGGCTACTTGGCGGAGGACCTGCTAGCTACTCAGCTTGTTTCAAATAAAATCTGCATTCGCCCTTGATCACGTTCATGTCTACCCAAATGGCACTATTTTGATTTCGCAAAATCGAATGGTTACGATAAGTTATAGCCAGATTTAGATTTCAAGTTACCGGTTTTGCGTGGTTGTTGTTGACATGTTGTATGGAGCTTCGACGGTGTTGTGGGTCTGCGGAGTTATCATTGTGATTTTGTCAGATTCTGAATGAATACTCACTGACAAGAGTTCACTGCCGTTGAATTAAGTTGTTTTTCATGTTTTCTCATCAACTTTGTTGCGACATTTTCATGATATGACCCCAATTTCGAGCCTATAACTGAGGAATGTGTTTTTTCCGCGCTAGTTCGTGTTGCACTCTGCACTGCTCTGGCACTGTCGCTGTACACGTTCTTGTGAAGTTGTGTAGGTGTACGCGTACGTGACGAGCCAATTCCATTGTCGCCATTCAGGGTATTTCTTATTCATTTTATGCCTGTAATCTGTCTTATTTCCTGTCATAATCTGGTCATCATAAGGCATAATAACATACAAATCCTTCTTAAATATTTAGCTTGTTTTTCTTTGGCGCATAAACTTTGTGGAGGTTCGGTTAATTGCCTTATCACGGTGACATGTATTTGTGCGCTGTGACGTCATTTGTTATATCATCACAGTGATGATATATTTGATATCATCACTGTGAAAATATCGCTTTTATTCGATTGATAATTTTCACTATCTCATCACCAAGTATATAACAAAGAAAATTATATGTCCGGTTGATGAAATTGGGAATAGCTTTGTACTTCAGCCTCAAAACTCCAACGCCGAGGCTTATTCTGTATCAAAGTACTTCATCAAGTTATTATTATGTCACTGCAGCTCGGAAAATATTAAAGTGACGTCATCAGGGATCATTCCAAAGTTACTAAAAGACACAAGGAATAAGGGGTAGGGCTTCTTCTATGGAAATAATTTTTTCCAAATTTTGTTATCAAGCTATAGTTCTGATGTTTTTTCAGTCGGGATATACAGCTCAAATCGCTTTTCGTCCGTGGGCCGTCGTCCGTCGTCCGTCCGTAAACAATTCTTGTTATCGCGATTTCTCAGGAACTACTGCATGGATCTTTCTGAAATTTCGTACACAGGTTCCCCTTGGGATCTAGTTGTGCAGATACCTTTTCTGGTCCGATTCGAAAATCCAATATGGCCACAAGGCGGCCATCTTGGATTTCCCCATGAAACCTTCTTATCGCGATTTCTCAGGAACTACTGCATGGATCTTTCCCAAATTCGGTACACAGGTTCTCCTTGGGGTCTAGTTGTGCAGATACCTTTTCTGGTCCGATTCGAAAATCCAATATGGCCACAAGGCGGCCATCTTGGATTTCCCTATGAAACCTTGTTATCGCGATTTCTCAGGAACTACTGCATGGATCTTTCCCAAATTCGGTACACAGGTTCCCCTTGGGGTCTAGTTGTGCAGATTCCTTTTCTGATCCGATTCGGAAATACAATATGGCCACAAGGCGGCCATCTTGGATTTCCCCATGAAACCTTGTTATCGCGATTTCGCAGGAACTAGTTCATGGATCTTTCTCAGATTTGGTATACAGGTTCCCCTTGGGGTCTAGTTGCGCAAGATGCCTTTTCTTGTCCGATTCGAAAATCCAATATGGCCACCAAGCAGCCACCTTGGATTTCCCCATGAAACTTTGTTATTGTCATTTCTCGGGAAGTACTGCATGGATCTTTCTCAAATTTGGTACACAGGTTGCCCTTGTGGTCTAGTTGTGCAAGATACCTTTTCTGGGCCGATTCGAAAATCCAGTATGGCCACAAGGCGACTATCTTGGATTTCCTCATGAAACCTTGTTATCGCGATTTCTCAGGAACTCTGCATGAGTCGGCGGATCAAACAGTGGGGCATATTCTATATAGTGACTATAGAGAATATCCGTACCTTCACCTTCCATATCAAGGAGTTCAAATAATTCGGAATTAAAATGTATTTCCTCAAATTTTAAATCAGTTTTCTCAGTCCAGTGATCTGTTTCATCTGCCGACGTGTCAGCTACATGAAGGGACGTTACTCTTGTGACACAACGTTACAACTCGGCAACTTTAGACTACTGCGTGTTTCGATCCAAGGGAGATAATCAGGATTCAGACACTTTCGAAGTTTCAACATTACTGCGCGGATCCCTTCAGTATTAAGTATTGCACCATGTTACTATTTTCTAGCATGGTATCTTAAAAGAGATAGCCCAGTAAACAGAACAGAATTAGCAGTGGTTCCTAATTATAAAATCTTAAGTATGTTTCATAGCTCATGCCAAAGGGTCAAAGGCATTTGTCTTCGCTTCCAGTGCCCAATGATGACACGTGCAAAAAAAATACTACAAAACGAAGACGAATGATCCTTCGGACATTCACTTTCAGACTAACTTTGCTCTTTTCTCTTGTACTATTACAGCTGACATAAGTACAGTTTCTAGAAATCTTGAAACTCCTTAAACTTAGGAGGATATCTTGGTGTTTTCCAGTGTCCCCTTTTCGATCTTTTTAGTCGAAATTCTGTAAACAAAATTACAAATCAATCGTTTGTTCTTAGTAACAATGGACAAAAAGATCCTCTTGTCATTAGCTTACAATTATCGAACAATGGTGGGCGCCAAGATCCTTCAGGATCTCTCGTTTATTTTATATTAACGAACTGTGAAAAGAGGCTCAACAAAAAGGGGGGTTGAGAAAAAATTCACTCAATATACAGTCTCTAACTCCGTGGTCTAATGTTTTATTATCAATTATTGCTCCAGACCGACGTGAAAGAATCTGTTGTCCCCAGAGACTAGTGTCCGGTCTCTGATGTTTTACATAGATCGGACTTTAATATCCATGTGAAGCTTTTCATTTGTCAGTGTCCGGGCTGGGTTAAATCATAGCAAGCGGACACTCATATCTGGGGGAACCACCGTTTCTCCTCAACCGAAGCCAGCATTTGAATCCGATTTCCTTTAAGGCTCAAGGTTAAGGACCCCATAACACGATCTCTGTTCTCAAAGTAATGGCAGAAAAAAAGGAGATATTGTATATCTCACGAATTGATATGCGTTCTTTCCTGGTCAACACAACGCCCAATTGCTTAGTATATGTTAATCAAAGTGTAAAAAAATTAAAATTACACATTACTAAACATGTTAACAGAGCATTATTTCAGATTGAAAGAAACGAACAATATGATTTCAAATTTTAGGCGGACTGGCAATAAGGCAAGCAAATGCATCTTCTACACAATTGCATCTTCGCAAAGTCGGTATGTTTATAGTGAGTAAAATCTTCAAACAAAGCATCTCAAATTATGAGGATGATCTAGATTAAATATTATTTTGGACAACTCGATTTTCTTGCATTATTCGAACCCGCTACACCAACAAACTGTGACATGGCTTTGATTCCAAAGTCCATTCATTTACTTTTTCTTCAATGTTCGCCTCACTTATATCGCTTGAAACATTCTTATTCTTCATACTTATATCACTTCAATGATATCCAATTTCACATATATTCTACATGTCAGACTTATACGGACACCGTATTCTGTGCAAAACACAATTGTGCAGAATATATATTTGCTTGCGCTCAGGCCATTCCACCTAAAACGATTTTTTCTTGCAACAAGAAAAATATGCGTTCACGTTGGCTGCTGTAATAAATTTAACAGATGTGCCGTCTGAATCTTTGTGTCAATCCCATAATACAAATGGGCACATACTTCATAAACCTATATGTTTGGAATAGCATTCGATCTAGCTGGGTTTTGGGGGCAAAGGCCTGAACAAATAATCGCCGGGTCCCACGATCTTACAGCCACCTAATCGCTCACTGTCACCGACACTGTCGCCCAGTAACAATCATGGCATGGCGGACATATTCGAAGAGACAGACAGGGACGACTCTCGAAGAATTTCTAAAGAAAGCATTGTCAACACTTTTGGCAGAAGTCTATTAGTTCTTGTTCCGTTTTTGGGCTATGTGTTCCGAACGGGCATACCGGCGCTGATAGTCAAGTGGGAGACTACACATACATATGCCACAATGGAGCGAGTGTGATCGATTATTTCGTTGTTTCACACACCCTGTTAAATCATGTGAATAATTTTGTAGTGGACAATAGATCCGAATCGAAACATCTTCCAATTGTAACTTTTTTAAAATCAATCTCTTATTACCTGAATGAACGAGAAAGTGAAAATAAAGTAATTTGGAATGATGCTTATAGAGAAAAATTCTGCACACAACTAAATACGGACAAAAGGAAATATTAATATTTGATAAATGATAACATAAACGAAAGCGTGAATTTATTCAAAAATACGTTGCTTAAATCGGGTGAATGTTTTGTAAATTGGAGCGATATGCAAAAGTTGGGAAAAATTGATGACGTCTGGCGACTATAAAGCAATCATATGACTCTACAAGATAGTATTCGTCGACACCCGACATTCAGACCCGAGAATACAATCCCAACAATTGTGAAGAAAGTACCATTGACCTCTGCCACTTTCTTTTTTTCATTGGGTAAAGAAGTGATGTATTATTACACCTTTAATATGAAACTTCACCACCTCAGAGAAAAGTAGTTCTTCACACATGGCAGAGATTCATATGACCTCCTCACATGTATGGGATGTGTTTAAAAATTGCAATCAGAGAGGTGTGGTTGGTCTTTGAATGAAAATTGTAATTTATTTGTTTTCATTGTCATTTTAATTGCTCGTCGGACCTCAATGAAGTGTTGAGACATCTTTCTATATATTTTACATTGTATTATGTAGTATATTTTACCAGGAATTTGCTTCCTAGACTTGACTATGAAGGTGATATTTTTCATGCTTCAAACTACACATAATGTAGGACAAGAAGTCAAATTTGGGGCTGTATTTGTGTTATACGTTCTAAGGAAGATTGGGGGTAAGTAAAACCAGTGTTTTACTGTGTTCTGATGAGAGACCTGGAATTGAGATTTTCACTTGGTGTTGGAAACTGGACCCTCCCCATCCCCCTTAATAGAGGTAAGCTGCTCGACCTGTTGTCAAAATATAGCCTGTAAAATATTTAATTGCCCCTAAGCTATTTATACTGACGTCAAAGCTTGTGGGGGCTAATAGAAGAACGTTTATGTCCAATCGGTTTGAGGCAAGGCTGTGTTCTTTCCTTTTTTATACGCCCGCCAAAAGGCGGACGTATTATGTGATGACGGTTTCCGTCCGTGTGCCCGTCTGTCCGTCCGTCGTGTCCGGTCTATATCTGGGACAGTTTTCTATCTACAGTTCTAATTTTTGGGGAGTGGATATCATATGGGGAGACGATGTGTCGCTTACCAGAATGAAGGTCAAGGTCAGAGGTCAAAGGTCACTGGCCTAAAAAAACAGGAAATCACTGAAGTGTTCGTGTCCTGTGTATATCTGTGAACGTTTTCTATCCACAGTTGCACTTTTTTGTGAGTGGATACGCTAGGTGGAGACGATGTGTCGCATACCAAAATTGAGGTTGCGGTCAGAGGTCAAAGGTCACTGTTGTCTAAAATGAGGAATTCATTGCTCGTTGACAGTTTTCTATTTACAGTTCTAATTTTTAGTGAGAGGTTGCCCTAGGGGGAACGATATGTTGCATACCAAATGTAGGTCGAGGTCAGAGGTCAAAGGTCAGTGTGGCCGAAAAATCAGAAAATCATAAACAATTTCTAATTTTTTGTGAGTGGATTCAGTAGGGGGAAATGAAGTGTCGCATACCAAAATATAGGTCAAGGTCGAAGGTCAAAGGTCACTGTATCCCCAAAATCAGGAAATTATTAAAAATAACATTTCTTTGTGTCAGTAGATACATTAGGCGGACATGATGTGTCACATATCAAAATGTAGGTCAAGGCCAAAGGTCAACGTCACTGTGACCCCAAAATCATGAAATTGTTAAAAATCATGATTTTTTTAGTCCATTGAGAAATTACGGGTAGCCGTTTTGTCATGTACCAAAATTTAGACCCGGGTCAGTAGTCAAGATCACTGTGACCCCAGAATCAAGGTCAAAACTCAGTGTGACCTAAAAATCAGGAAAGCATTATAAATTACCAATTCTTTGTGAGCGAATTCAATAGGGGGAAATGAAGTGTCGCATACCAAAAATTAGATCAAGGTCAAACGTCACTGTGACCCCCAAATCAGAAAATTTTAAAAACAAGATTTCTTTTGTGTCAGTAGATACATTTGGGGGACACGATGTGTCACATACCAAAATGTAGGTCAAGGTCACTGACCCCAAAATCTTGAAATTGTTAAAAATCATGGTTTTTTGTGTCCATTGAGAAATTACGGGGAGACAGTTTATCATGTACCAAAATTTAGGTCAAGGTCAATGTCACTGTGACTCCAGAATCAAGAAATCTTTGAAAATTACTTTGTTTTGTGTCCGTAGATTCATTAGGGGGACATGATGTGTCACATACCAAAATGTAGGTCAAGGCCGAACGTCAAGGTCACTGTGACCCCCAAAATCATGAAATTCATAAAAATCATGATTTTTTGTGTCCATTGATACATTGAGGAAAGACGATGTGTCGTGTACCAAAATTTAAGTCAAGGTCAAAGGTCAAGGTCACTGTGACCCCAAAATCAGGAAACCATTAAAAGTCACAGCTTCATATGCCTGTCGAAGACGAGGTCATGTAATGCGATGTTACGTTCTGTCCATTAATCCATTAACATTTATTGTCCATGCGATAACTCTAGTTTCAAGGTATGGATTGGTACCAATTTTTTAGCATACCTTACTCGCATGGCAAAGAGGAGTCATACATCAATTTGGCAAAGGTCAAGGTTACAGTCCCCCAAATCTGAATCAAGTTTAGCTGACTATATGTGTTAGGTTGGAATATTCAGAGTTCTGTCCCCTACATGTATATGGCATTTGTCCTGTGCCGTTGTGTCCCGTGTTTGAAACAGCTACATTTGGGTAAACTGTTGTGAAATAAAAACCATACATTTACTAATTTAATGGGGAGAGGGGTCCTTTATGAACTTCATAACTGTTTATTAACTCAAGAACAAAGGTTTACTTCATCAGTTTCTTCTTCCTTCATTAACAATTTTCTCGTTTGAAAGAAATCCATTTGCAGGAAAACTACTATTTTCTTGTGTTTGACTATTGTCGATTTCAGTGTGGGATATGTGAGCTCTCGGCTCCAAGGCCAACTAGTTATCAAGAGTTAAGCTCATTTTAGTTTATCATTCAATTTAAGATGTGATACATGTTACATTCTCAGAAGCACAAAATTGTAGACCTTTCTCTGGATTGCTAGCTACCAATTGGAATCAAGGCTATTAAACAAACTTGAAATTCGGACCAATGTTATTCCAGATATACGGGCGTATATTGAAGCCCCTTGGGTTCTTGTTAAATATTTTTATTAATTTCCAATGTAATCCTCTTACACACGTATATAGGCATTATAAATTGTACGACAACAACGAGTACTTAACAACGATTGCATAATAATTGATACAATTTCCATCATTTGGAAAAGTGAACATATATGTACATATTAATATATTTCCTCTTTTTATAATTAATTACAAGCGTCAGATCCGCCATTCATACTTCAGCCGTCGTCCATTAGAGAATATCCGCGTCCATAATCCAAAGACCTTTCCCATATTCCATATAACAGTATTAGCACCAAATTCAAAAAGACAAGCATAGTATAGATACACATAGGCTTGTTTTCTGCAAGAGAGAAGCGGTCAACAGTTTTCAATAATGCCGGCAAGACATCATGATGTTCGCTGATCAGTATTCTTAATCCATAATATTCGTTGCAAGGTCGTCATGGTGTATCTCAGTCACGCTTTGATTTTGACTGTTCATATGAGTACAATGAGGATCTTGAAGTACATGGGTTCATACGGCCCCTAGCCCCGGGTTAAGCGGAATTAGACACAAGCTACGAAACGTAACGCCATAGATCTTGCACGCTACGCTCGTATTTTGCTATCAGCATGCGATATGTATCGCCAAATTTGAGAAACTTTGAGTGGAGGCGCTTGGTGGTGTAGCCCTGTTTTATAAGTTTCTGCAACAATGTGTTGTGACGTTGATTAAAATCGTCACATTTAACACAGGATCTAGTAAATGCTACTAGGCGTGATATGTATACGCCATATGCAGGTCCCACCGGAATATTACTGTGCAGAAAGGGATAGTTTACGATGCCGAAATTGTAATCATCTCTTTTGTCATACAGTCGACGAGAGAGAAGGCCCGCTTCATCTTTATAGAGATATAGGTCTAAATACGATGTGCCTGTAGGGTTATCTGTAGTTTCCTTCAAATCCAGTGAAGATGGATATATATCCTTTACTGCGTCATTTATATAGCGATTATCCACAGCGAGAAGATCGTCTATATAGCGTTTGATGAATGCGAAGGAACGGGCTTTGGATGGATCGGTTTTTGAAAGCGCCTGCATATAGTCATATTCATAAGAGAAAAGATACAGGTCAGCCAATAAGGGTGCACAATTAGTACCCATTGGAATACCTATATGCTGTTGATATATTGTGTTGCCAAATTTCACATAGATATTTTTAATGAGAAATTTAATCAACTCTATAAACAAAGAAAGATCGCATGAATGATATCTCTTGTATGTAGTAGAGCTAAAGAATGCTTTATGGCTTCCGACATTAATATATCTACGATCAGTTTTCTTGAACACAGATACTATTAATGAACTTAGACGGTCAATAAGGTCATGATGAGGGATTGTGGTATAGAGAGTCGAGAAATCCCATATGAATATATGTCTATACGGTATGTGACCTTTAGCATCAAGTTCTTCCGTAAGACATTTTGAGTTTTTCAAGATCCACATACATTCAACGCCAGTTTTTAGAAATAGTGGCACAATGCCTTTCCCAAAATACTTTTACCTCCTGAAGAAGGGCCCTCGTCAACAGGGTTGAAAGAAGCTTGGTGGTGCAGCTTCTAGAACCAGCTATGAATCTAGCTTTGTATGGTGATTTATACGTTTTGGGATTTTCCAATTCTCCAGAAGAAACGAACAATATGATTTCAAATTTTAGGCGGAATGGCAATAAGGGAAACGAATGCATCTTCTACACAATTGCATCTTCGCAAAGTCGGTATGTTTATAGTGAGTAAAATCTTCAAACAAAGCATCTCAAATTATGAGGATGATCTAGATTAAATATTATTTTGGACAACTCGATTTTCTTGCATTATTCGAGCCCGCTACACCAACAAACTGTGACATGGCTTTGATTCCAAAGTCCATTCATTTACTTTTTCTTCAATGTTCGCCTCACTTATATCGCTTGAAACATTCTTATTCTGTAACTACACTAAACTATAATATAGAAGCCAGTGTAACGGACACCTGGCTGCGACGATGCACAAATACCGACATAATCCACATTGCATTATTATGGGCCACAACCAACCTGTCAAATCCGACATTGCACTGGCTTCACGAGTTCACTGTTCTAACCATCAATAACTAAGTCAACACTAATAGTTTGGAATTTATAGGCCACAGCATTTATTCTGAAGTACGTCAGGAGCATGGTGATATACATGTGAGTACGACTCTGAAGACAGACCTGTGAGAATCTAACCATAACTTGCCCCGAATGACTGCCGATAACCCTGACTAGCCATTGGCAATAGGCTCCACCCCACCCCTTTAGGTATCCAAAGCAGATAAAGTGGAACCTGAAACGATTAAACCTCCCCCCAGGTAACCAAGATGGAGGCTCCCCACCCGCCGCAAAACAGGCTGGGATTGGAAGAAATGTCTGCCAGATCAGACACATTATTGACCCCATGTAGTAAACATGCAGGTGTTAGACCCAACTATCTAGCTATCCCTACCCATTACCAGCCCGAAGTAATGGGAGATAACTCACCGGTGTTATAGTAGATTTCCCAATGAAATCTTGTGGGTCGGATATACAGAATGCTCAACAAGGTCTGCCCACATGTGCGTGTCTACACATGCACATCCCCACCATGCTCACTTGTACTAGCTACTGCCTGGCCTCCAAAATATCTTTAACTTCACAGTATATCAACGAATGAAATGGATCGGAAACTAATTATTAGGACTGATTACTAGTTGCATGTACATGCTGTAGATTGATATTTACAAGGCGAGAGAGTTTTCAATGGCCGTCATAAAGTCAAGGTTCAAAATATCAGTACCTATGTCAGATAAATGAACTCCATCCGTTCGGAAAAGCCCTGGAACAGAAAAACATATTAGGTCATGTCGAATGACACCCCCACCCAAAGATATGCATGTCGCTGCCGCCTTTCGATTGATCTTCTTACGGGACCGTTCAATTGCCTTCATATGAAAGGCCCCATACCAAAACATGCGAGGAAGAATGTTGGACCACACAAGATGACAATTTGGCAATAGCCGGTGGATTTGCTCAAGATCTGCATTAACCCAGTTAATCACTTCTATACATTTGTTACCTACAATATCATTACTGCCAAGGTGAAAAATTAAAACATCTGGCCGGGGGAAATGTTTCAGATCTTCGGTGAGGATAGGGAGGAGCTGCTTCCAATGTAAACCTCGATACCCCGCCCACCTTACATGAATGTTGGCTAGACCTAGATTTGGTCCTCCAGGCCGATGTATGGCACGCCTGTAGGCCCAGTAAATAAATGAGGAGCCATAAATCCACACTTCTTTAATTGGATCTGAAACGATACTAAATGTTAGTTTCCATGCATGTTATATAGAATTACTAAGTTAGCATGAATATACATCATTCAAACCAGCCGGACATAGGAATGGTAGGCGGCAGATTTCCAACGACCCATAGTTTTTATATATTCCTCAGACATTCCGCACAGACTCGCCGTCGAACAAGCTCCAATACGAAACGAATGAGATGTATAGCTGGCACAAGGGATTTTTGCAAATGACAGGGCTCGCTTTAGGATGGAAGTGAACTGATATCGTGTCATGGGTTGACCATCAAAGTGACACAGTAACTGGACATGTTGAGAATTGCGTATTTGTAGATAATTAATTGTAGCCTTGACAGGACAAAGCTCGCCCTTTAGAGGACAAAGCAATAACTTAGCTTGCAGCCCATATTGGTCAGTTTTGGAATATCTGAGGGTTAACAGAAGGCCCATACCCAATGATGTGGGGTAAAGGGTGATATCAGAACATCGGAGAGCTCTACCCGAACGATCATTTTTGCTATCACTTACAATTTCACTCACTCTCAAAAACCCCAAAAATGCCAACAAAAAAGCTGCTTTACAAAGCAGGGCTTCAAATGTGGATGAACAAACATGAGGTAATGATTTGATCAGTAATTGTAGCACATCCCAGGTAACGGGAGCACGATTATCTCCCTTAGAGGAGCTGCGACAGAAACCGTCAATTAATTTCTTAATAACAAAATTCTTCGTGGGATCCTCCCAGCCCATTAATTTATGTTCTGCCGTTATGCCAGCCAAGTAAGTTTTGGCCGTTGAAGGAGCAAATGCATTCACTGATAAATAAGATATGAATGCAATTAGGTGTTTAACTGGGGCTGGCCAAATGTGTGGTAAACCAATCACACTCCTAAATTCATGAAATGCATTAAGGCCGGTGTTATAAGTCTTCCACGTTCTAGAAGACAGTGAACTGGACAGCAACCTCGATGCCTCTAACCACAAAGATTCCATATAGCTGGGGGTATTGGTGTGGGGTCGTGGTCGGCCTTGGGTGCCAAGCGGTGGAAGCGTTTGAACTGAAAACGAGACAGAGAATCAGCCAAGCTATTATTTATACCTTTGATAAACTGGGCTTTGAATGTTATGTTGCATTTCAGGCAATGTAAAATCAACAGTCTTAGTAATCTCATGACAGATGGAGACTTGGAGGTCCGTTTATTCACAACTGTGACTACTGCCTGGTTATCTGAACGAAACAATATCTTTTTATTCTGGAAATCATGGCCCCATACAAACAGTGATAAGACTATGGGAAATAATTCGAGAAAAGTGATGTCATCACATCTCCCATCATGCATCCATTCAGAGGGCCATCGCCCACTCAACCAATGACCACTGTAATAGGCACCGAAGCCCAGCGAACCAGCAGCATCTGTGAACAACTGAAGGTGAGAATTGGACAACCAGAATTCATCAATAAAGAATACTGTACCATTAAATATCTGCAAAAATTGCTGCCACATCTCCAAATCTGCCTTCATACCTAAATTCACACGGATGAAGTGGTGTGGCTTCCGTATGAATTTGGTAGCATCAATGAGCCTCCTACAGAATGGCCTACCAGGAGCTATTGCCCTACATGCAAAATTCATGAGCCCAATTAAGGACTGTAATTCCACCAATCTCACCTTTGTATGTCCCAAGCAACAAGTAATGCTTTCTTGTAAACGCTCAATTTTGTCCACTGGTAGCTGTATGAGATGTCTTGAGACATCTAAGTGTAAGCCCAAGAATGTCAAACATTTTGTTGGGCCTTCAGGTTTTTCTTCCGCTACAGGCGCCCCAAGCAATTGACAGACATATAAAAAGCAATCCAACAGATGTTGGCAAGCTGCTTTGGACTCTCCAATCAGCAGAAAGTCGTCGATATAGTGTAGGACACCTTCCTTACCTGAAATTTTCTTCACACAGTGTTCACTAAATGTGCTAAACTTTTCAAAGGTAGCACAAGACACAGATGCACCCATTGGCATACATTTATCAAAATAAAATTTATCTTTGAACTTAAAACCCAATTGATCACAATCTTGAGGGTGAACAGGTAACAGACGAAAAGCTGATTAAATATCTACTTTGACTAAATATGTATCACCACCTACCTGGCGTATCATGGAAACTGCATCGTCTAATCTGCTATATGAAACTGAACACTCCTCTGGGTCCACATAATCATTGAGTAACTCGCCTTCTGGGTAGGACAAATGATGGATTAACCTGTACTCACCTTCAACTTTCTTTGGAACTAGCCCCAAGGGAGAAATTCTCAGAGATCCCATGGGGGAGAATCAAATGGACCTTCCATGCGGTTCAAATCTAGTTCTTTTTGGATTTTAGTTTCAGTTATATCGGGAGCATTTCTCACTGATTTCAAATTGTTTGCCTGTGTAGCTTGCCTAGGTCCTGAATAATGTAGCCTAAAACCTTCAGTGAAACCAGAAATTAAACATTCTGCATCTGCCTTATTTGGGTAGTCTTAAAGGAGATGACGAAGGGGCTCCAACTTAATTGGAGTGAACGCCAGGCCGAAAGGGCTGCTTGGGTTTATTATTCGCCTGAGTGTTGTCCTTACCAGTACCGTTACGTTTCAAACACCGAGTAAATGGATGACCAACCGCCTTACAATGGCTACAGGCATGAAGATATTTACAATTTTCATACTCACATCTGCGGTTAGGCTGATTATAAGCAAAGCAAATTGAAGTTTTGCCCCGTTCCTTATTATCATACTTGGGAGTATCACCTTGATTTACCTGCTTGGTCTTGGGTAGCATGGCCATCATCCAGAGCTCACCGTCAAGTGTTCCCCATGATCGCAAAGGGTTGCGAGAGAGGCGCAAACGAAAATTTTCATCATAGGTCTTCCAACCCAACCCAGTGTAGCATGATGCAGCAGATCTAATTGTATTCATGTACTTCAGCATATCTCTTGCCTTGGCTGGATGACACTCTAAATATATATCCATGAAAATTGTGAATGCTGTCAACCATGTGCTAATATCAGTGATGGGCTTTGTCACAACTTTGGGGCGCAGTACTGCCTTCCCTTCATCCATGCCAAAATTTAGAGAATAAGCTGGCTCTAACATCTCTTTGTGTGATTTTACAAGTAGAGAGAAATCTACATACCCACCTTTCCAAATTCGTTGCCTAATAGTGTCAGGAACATGTGCACTGACCGAACCACATAGACTGATCAGGGGTGTCGGCTCATCAGGTAAGGGTGTGGGCATATCTAAACCAAAATCAGCAAATTGGGTTGGGGTTGAGTTACCTTGTAAACCACTGACTGATGCAAGGGTATCCATTGCATTCCCCCCAGCCCCTAAACTGGCTTGTGGTAGACCCATATGTGATATTCGGGAATGGAAATTGGTATCTGCTGCCCCACCTGATGTGGATGGGACTGGGAAATTGCTTAAGGTATCTTCCATAGTGGAGTTTTGTGTGTTATTTGTCCCCACTCCTCCAACGTGAAATTGTGGGCTTACAGAATTTTGAGAAAGGTAATTTTCTAGCCTTGTCATATGGGGCCTGGCCTGCTGCACAATATCAGACATGTGCTGAAAGGATGACAATGCTTGAATGAATTCCTCATTAATTGAATCAGGCCTACATGTATTGACATTCTCAATATTTAACAAACCAATGTTACCCGAATTACCATTCCTACTGGGTTGCCCCATTGCGCCACCAACATCAGAGCTATCGTTGTTGTTGTTGTTCCTGGAAATGGAATGGCTGCCCGCATCCACGCCGTCACCGGTACACGTTGCCGTGGCCTGAGTTCTCCTCCGCTTGGACGGTGGTTGACTGGCAGGTGCCGCATAAACCGACTTAACCATGCGCTTAGGCCTAGCTCGTGGCATATTACTGATTCCGAAATGGAAGATTAAAGTATTACCAAAAACTTTAAAGATTTTCTTTCTATGCACTGATGTTGGATGGCACTGAAATGACGCTGACCTTTCCTTCAGTTCCCGCCTGACATCAGAAATCCTTGACCTTATAACCTGATTATCTCGGACTCAATTCACTTTATGGACCAAGGGAGATCACTCTAATCTGACAAATTGTGAATTTACATATTACAAGTATAAAGGGGAAACCACTCTCATAGCCGATACAATATCATAAAGCTTTGTACATAATAACAAAATTTAGCTTCACATTACATTTTGCTAAATTGATTTATTCTTCATACTTATATCACTTCAATGATATCCAATTCCACATATATTCTACATGTCAGACTTATACGGAAACCGTATTCTGTGCAAAACACAATTGTGCAGAATATATATTTGCTTGCGCTCAGGCCATTCCACCTAACACGATTTTTTCTTGCAACAAGAAAAATATGCGTTCACGTTGGCTGCTGTAATAAATTTAACAGATGTTAAAATCTTTCGTCGGAATCTTTGTGTCAATCCCATAATACAAAAGGGCACATACTTCATAAACCTATATGTTTGGAATAGCATTCGATCTAGCTGGGTTTTGGGGGCAAAGGCCTGAACAAATAATCGCCAGGTCCCACGATCTTACAGCCACCTAATCGCTCACTGTCACCGACACTGTCGCCCAGTAACAATCATGGCATGGCGGACATATTCGAAGAGACAGACAGGGACGACTCTCGAAGAATTTCTAAAGAAAGCATTGTCAACACTTTTGGCAGAAGTCTATTAGTTCTTGTTCCGTTTTTGGGCTATGTGTTCCGAACGGGCATACCGGCGCTGATAGTCAAGTGGGAGACTACACATACATATGCCACAATGGAGCGAGTGTGATCGATTATTTCGTTGTTTCACACACCCTGTTAAATCATGTGAATAATTTTGCAGTGGACAATAGATCCGAATCGAAACATCTTCCAATTGTAACTTTTTTAAAATCAATCTCTTATTACCTGAATGAACGAGAAAGTGAAAATAAAGTAATTTGGAATGATGCTTATAGAGAAAAATTCTGCACACAACTAAATACGGACAAAAGGAAATATTAATATTTGATAAATGATAACATAAACGAAAGCGTGAATTTATTCAAAAATACGTTGCTTAAATCGGGTGAATGTTTTGTAAATTGGAGCGATATGCAAAAGTTGGGAAAAATTGATGACGTCTGGCGACTATAAAGCAATCATATGACTCTACAAGATAGTATTCGTCGACACCCGACATTCAGACCCGAGAATACAATCCCAACAATTGTGAAGAAAATACCATTGACCTCTGCCACTTTCTTTTTTTCATTGGGTAAAGAAGTGATGTATTATTACACCTTTAATATGAAACTTCACCATCTCAGAGAAAAGTAGTTCTTCACACATGGCAGAGATTCATATGACCTCCTCACATGTATGGGATGTGTTTAAAAATTGCAATCAGAGAGGTGTGGTTGGTCTTTGAATGAAAATTGTAATTTATTTGTTTTCATTAAGTCATTTTAATTGCTCGTCGGACCTCAATGAAGTGTTGAGACATCTTTCTATATATTTTACACTGTATTATGTAGTATATTTTACCAGGAATTTGCTTCGTAGATTTTACTATGAAGGTGATATTTTTCATGCTTCAAACTACACATAATGCAGGACAAGAAGTCAAATTTGGGGCTGTATTTGTGTTATACGTTATAAGGAAAATTGGGGGTAAGTAAAACCAGTGTTTTAATTACTGTGTTCTGATGAGAGACCTGGAAATGAGATTTTTCACTTGGTGTTGGAAACTGGACCCTCCCCATCCCCCTTAATAGAGGTAAGCTGCTCGACCTGTTGTCAAAATATAGCCTGTAAAATATTTAATTGCCCCTAAGCTAATTATACTGACGTCAAAGCTTGTGGGGGCTAATAGAAGAACGTTTATGTCCAATCGGTTTGAGGCAAGGCTGTGTTCTTTCCTTTTTTATACGCCCGCCAAAAGGCGGACGTATTATGTGATGACGGTTTCCGTCCGTGTGCCCGTCTGTCCGTCCGTCGTGTCCGGTCTATATCTGGGACAGTTTTCTATCTACAGTTCTAATTTTTGGGGAGTGGATATCATATGGGGAGACGATGTGTCGCTTACCAGAATGAAGGTCAAGGTCAGAGGTCAAAGGTCACTGGCCTAAAAAAACAGGAAATCACTGAAGTGTTCGTGTCCTGTGTATATCTGTGAACGTTTTCTATCCACAGTTGCACTTTTTTGTGAGTGGATACGCTAGGTGGAGACGATGTGTCGCATACCAAAATTGAGGTTGCGGTCAGAGGTCAAAGGTCACTGTTGTCTAAAATGAGGAATTCATTGCTCGTTGACAGTTTTCTATTTACAGTTCTAATTTTTAGTGAGAGGTTGCCCTAGGGGGAACGATATGTTGCATACCAAATGTAGGTCGAGGTCAGAGGTCAAAGGTCAGTGTGGCCGAAAAATCAGAAAATCATAAACAATTTCTAATTTTTTGTGAGTGGATTCAGTAGGGGGAAATGAAGTGTCGCATACCAAAATATAGGTCAAGGTCGAAGGTCAAAGGTCACTGTATCCCCAAAATCCGGAATTTATTAAAAATAACATTTCTTTGTGTCAGTAGATACATTAGGTGGACACGATGTGTCTCATATCAAAATGTAGGTCCAGGTCAAAGGTCAAATTCAACGTGACCCCAAAATCATGAAATTGTTAAAAATAAAAAAAAATTGAGTTTTGTCATGTACCAAAATTTAGATCCCGGTCAATAGTCAAGATCACTGTGACCCCAGAATCAAGGTCAAAAGTCAGTGCGACCTAAAAATCAGAAAATCATTAAAAATTACCATTTTTTTTGTGAGTGGATTCAATAGGGGGAAATGAAGTGTCGCATACCAAAAATTAGGTCAAGGTCAAAGGTCACTGTGACCCCAAAATCGAGAAATTATAAAAATATCATTTCTTTTGTGTCAGTAGACACATTAGGGGGACACGATGTGTCACATACCAAAATGTAGGTCAAGGTCAAAGGTCAAGGTCACTGTGACCCATTATCATTAAATTGTTAAAAATCATGGTTTTTTGTGTCCATTGAGAAATTATGGGGAAACGGTTTCTCATGTACCAACATTTAGTTCAAGGTCAATATTCAAGGTCACTGTGACTCCAGAATCAAGAAATCTTTAAAAATTATTTTTTTTGTGTCCGGATACATTAGTGGGACATGATGTGTCACGTACCAAAATGTAGGTCAAGGCCGAATATCAAGGTCACTGCGACCCCCAAAATCATGAAATTCATAAAAATCATGATTTGTTTTGTGTCCATTGATACATTGAGGGAAGACGATGTGTCGTGTACCAAAATTTAAGTCAAGGTCAAAGGTCAAGGTCACTGTGACCCCAAACTCAGGAAACCATTAACAGTCACATTTTTATATGCCTGTCGAAGACGAGGTCATTAACATTTATAATGTCATCCATTAACATTTATTGTCCATGCGATAACTCTAGTTTCAAGGTATGGATTGATACCAAATTTTTAGCGTACCTTACTCGCATGGCAAGGAGGAGCCATACATCAATTTGTCAAAGGTCAAGGTCACAGTCCCCCAAAACTGAATCAAGTTTAGCTGACTATATGTGTTAGGCTGGAATATTCAGAGTTCTCTCCCCTACATATATATGAACTTCATACCTGTGTATTAACTCAAGAACAAAGGTTTACTTCATCAGTTTCTTCTTCCTTCATTAAAAATTTTCTCGTTTGAAAGAAATCCATTTGCCGGAAAACTACTATTTTCTTGTGTTTGACTATTGTCGATTTCAGTGTGGGATATGTGAGCTCTCGGCTCTTGCTCCAAGGCCAACTAGTTATCAAGAGTTAAGCTCATTTTAGTTGATCATTCAATATAAAATGTGATATATGTTACATTCTCAGAAGCACAAAATTGTAGACCTTTCTCTCGATTGCTAGCTACCAATTGGAATCAATGCTATTAAACAAACTTGAAATTTGGACCAATGTAATTCCAGATATACGGGCGTATATTGAAGCCCCTTGGGCTCTTGTTAAATATTTTTATTAATTTCCAATGTAATCCTCTTACACACGTATATAGGCATTATAAATTGTACGACAACAACGAGTACTTAACAACGATTGCATAATAATTGATACAATTTCCATCATTTGGAAAAGTGAACATATATGTACATATTAATATATTTCCTCCTTTTATAATTAATTACAAGCGTCAGATCCGTCATTCATAATTCAGCCGTCGTCCATTAGAGAATATCCGCGTCCATAATCCAAAGACCTATTCCATATTCCATATAACATATAATTCCTTCTCATTCACCAAACGCTATATATACGATCTTCTCGCTGTGGATAATCGCTATATAAATGACGCAGTGAAGGATATATATCCACCTTCACCGGATTTGAAGGAAACTACAGATAGCCCTACAGGCACATCTTATGTAGATCTCTATCTCTATAAAAATGGAGCGGGCATTCTCTCTCGTCGACTTTATGACAAAAGACATCGTAAACTATCCCTTTCTGCACAGTAATATTCCAGTGGGACCTGCATCTGGCGTATACATATCTCGCTTAGTAGCATTTGCTAGATCCTCTGTTAAATGTGATGATTTTAATCAACGTCACAAAACATTGTTGCAGAAACTTATAAAACAGGGCTATTCCACCAAGCGCCTCCACTCAAAGTTTCTCAAATTTGGCGATACATATCGCATGCTGATAGCCAAATACGAACGTAGCGTGCAAGATCTATGGCGCTACGTTTCGTAACTTGTATCCAATTCCGCTTAACCCGGGGCTAGGGGCCGTATGAACCCATGTACTTCAAGATCCTCATGGTACTCATATGAACAGTTACAATCAAAGCGTGACTGAGATACATCATTCTTTAGATGACGACTTTACAACGAATATTCTGGATTAAGAATACTGATCAGCGATACGGATTTGATATTTTTGGAACATCATGATGTCTTGCCGGCATCATTGAAAACTGTTGACCGCTTCTCTCTTGCAGGAAACAAGCCTATGTTTATGTATATTATGATTGTCTTTTTGAATTTGGTGCTAATACTGTTATATGGAATATGGAATTGGTCTTTGGATTATGGACGCGGATATTCTCTAATGGACGACGGCTGGATTATGAATGACGGACTAGACGCTTGTGATTAGCACCAAATTCAAAAAGACAAGCATAGTATAGATAAACATAGGCTTGTTTTCTGCAAGAGAGAAGCGGTCAACAGTTTTCAATGATGCCGGCAAGACATCATGATGTTCCAAAAATCGCTGATCAGTATTCTTAATCCATAATATTCGTTGCAAGGTCGTCATCCAAAGAATGATGTATCTCAGTCACGCTTTGATTGTGACTGTTCATTTGAGTACCACGAGGATCTTGAAGTACATGGGTTCATACGGCCCCTAGCCCCGGGTTAAGCGGAATTAGACACAAGTTACGAAAAGTAACGCCATAGATCTTGCACGCTACGCCAGTATTTTGCTATCAGCATGCGATATGTATCGCCAAATTTGAGAAACTTTGAGTGGAGGCGCTTGGTGGAGTAGCCCTGTTTTATAAGTTTCTGCAACAATGTTTTGTGACGTTGATTAAAATCGTCACATTTAACACAGGATCTAGCAAATGCTACTAGGCGTGATATGTATACGCCATATGCAGGTC
This sequence comes from Hanleya hanleyi, assembly GCA_036873755.1. NCBI lineage: Eukaryota > Metazoa > Mollusca > Polyplacophora > Lepidopleurida > Hanleyidae > Hanleya > Hanleya hanleyi. The sequence goes on from JAVTVY010027832.1 coordinate 21,659, forward strand.
CCACTGGAATATTACTGTCCAGAAAGGGATAGTTAACGATGTCGAAATTGTTATCATCTCTTTTGTCATACAGTCGACGAGAGAGAAGGCCCGCTTCATTTTTATAGAGATATAGGTCTAAATATGATGTGCCTGTACGGCTATCTGTAGTTTCTTTCAAATCCAGTGAAGGTGGATATATATCCTTCACTGCGTCATTTATATAGCGATTATCCACAGCGAGAAGATCGTCTATATAGCGTTTGGTGAATGAAAAGGAACCGGCTTTGAATGGATCGGTTTTTGAAAGCGCCTGCATATAGTCATATTCATAAGAGAACATATATAGGTCAGCCAACAGGGGTGCACAATTAGTATCCATTGGAATACCTATATGCTGCTGATATATTGTTGCCAAATTTCACATAGATATTATTAATGAGAAATTCAAGCAACTCTATAAACAAAGATAGATCGCATGAATGATATCTCCTGTATGTAGTAGAGATAGAGAATGCTTTATGGCATCCGACATTAACATATCTACGATCAGTTTTCTTGAACACAGATACTATTAATGAACGTAGGCGGTCAATAAGATCCTGATGAGGGATTGTAGTATAGACAGTCGAGAAATCCCATGTGGATACATGTCTATACGGTATGTGACCTTTAGCATCAAGTTCTTCCGTATGACATTTTGAATTTTTCAATATCCACATACATTCAACGCCAGAGTTTTTAGAAATAGTGGGGCAATGCCTTTCCCAAAATGTTTTTACCTCCTGAAGGGCCCTCGTCAACAGGGTTGAAAGAAGTTTGGTGGTCCAGTATACTTTTGGTATATCATTATGTTTCGTTGGAATACAAATACCTCTTTCCTTGAGAAACGTTTTGTGATTGTTAAATAAATCTTCCAGAGTAAATGCCGTTTGAGAGTAAGTAGACGTATTTGATGACGATATGTTTACACTCAATTCTTCAACCAGCACCTGGTAATAGTAATATTTACATGTGAATATTATATTATTTGGAGCTTTGTCTGCTGGGACTATGACGAATTTACTCTGGATATTTGCTAGAACTTCTTGCGAATTGGGGCTTCTCAGTACTTGTTTTGCATGGGGAAGGGTACTTCTGTCAATATGGCGGATTGTTTCAACGACCTTGCTCTTGGTGAGGTCCAGCCAATCAGCGAGTACTGTAGGTTCAACTTTTTCTCGCTTAGACCAATCAATAACGTACTGTTCCAAAGCAGACAGGACTATCTTCTGGTCGGCCTTCAGATTTATGTTTCTCGGCTCTCTATATTTAGGTCCCTTCATCAGGAGTAATCTTATGTCCTTATCACTCACCACATCAAGATCACCAGTCACAACATGTTCGCATGGTGTGTAGATAAAGTTCGACGATTCACAATCACAACTATAGCCCCCCGACGTGTATAAGTTACAGTCAAACTCCTTGACAGCATTAGAGTAATTGAATATTTTGGTGGCTATAGATTTAGTATACTTATATGAAATGCAAGGAGGTTCTGTGAACTTAGAATAGTTTGGTACAGTGTTGCGTACCTCTGGATCATTCAGGATTCGAGGTAAATTGATAATGTCCAGTCCTTTATCTAAGTAGTTGAGTTTCAAGAAAAGCCGATCTTGGGATGTTTCGATTATGTTCACTGGACGATACAACCGAAAATACGCTATATCTTGACATACTTTAGTGATTTTGGGTGGTATTATATTTCCTGAAGACGCAGGTTGTTGTATATCTCTGGCTATATGATTTAAAGCTCTCAGAGGTAACGCACACAGAACTGTACGTAAGCTATGTGTACTATTGGGTGTGTTAGTTAAACCCACTAAGTAATTTAAAGTGATATGATCGTGAATCATCGCACTATCTTATTTTCTCCAACCATGGCTGCGATGTCTCCGTTGATGGGGTTTAAATAGCTGGGTAATATTGGATATATTTGAACGGCGGTTTGTAACATTGCCAAACCCACTGACATTATCATTTAAACCATACGGAAACACTGACCCAAGCCCTAGCATCCAGAATAGTTCCCGCTCACGGATTTTTCTCTCAAATCCAAAGGGGGAATCATTGGTAGATGGATAGACGACGTCTATGATCTGGATACTGAAGTTGTCCCAGCCATGGTCGGGTCCAGAAAAATGCTTACCTATAAGCAATTGCTTTTTCCTAACAGATTTTCTGTGACCATTCACCCTAAGATGGAGTCTTCGGGTGATCTTGCCAACATACTGTTGACCACATTTCTTACAGGAAACTAAATAAATACAGTTTGTAGTAGAACGACTAAGATCAACATACGAGTTTACAGAATATGAGTTACCAGTTAACGCGGAACAAATGATGCTGAAGTATTAAAGAGTGGACACGTGAGACATCCACGGTATCCCCGTATAGAAATCTTGAAATTATTACATGTACAATTCGGTGCTAAACAATCATCAATCGCAATGTTACAAGGTTTGATGTCGTGACCTTGCTTGGCGGTCAGAAATATATCTGTCATTTGGATTGAAAAAGGTCTTAGTACATTTCGAACTATTAGAGACTCGGCCGAGAAACCTGCACTAAGGTGCCTCGGGTCTGTCCTACAATATTTTCTTTTTGTTGTATCCATTATGAGTGTTGGGTGTGCAGGGGCCCGGCATCGGGGACAACTTCTCCACCAACAGAATCCAGGCATACACAGGTTAAAATTACAAGCATAACGTTCTAAAATAAACATTCTATAAGTAGGTGTTCGATGGTTTCAATATTATTTCCACGGTGTTCCCATTTAGCATCTTCTACATAGCCTATTTTGTGTAGAAAAGACTTAGTTGCCACTATTTGGTGTAGAATTTTATATTGAATCTCTCGCAATGATGTAAATTTGGTACAGAGGATAATTGAAGAATGTACATTATTCCAGTGAATTTTGTTTTTTGTATTGACATATCCCTCTCCTTTTGCCATTGCCGTATCCGGATTTAACAATTCAAAGTTCAAAATATCGTAGAAGCCTTTACAACCTTTCTCTTGCCTTGCCAGTGTTAGATAATAAACAGTGAATGGCGGAGATTGTTTTTGTATGTTATTGATATCGTTTTTCATATTATTTAGCCAGTCTGTTGGAATATTCTGAAAAAGTCGGTTGTAATCAAGATATGTACCTCGTATGTCATAATTATTTTCTAATTCGGTGGAATTTAAAATATTCCAGTACGAGTCTATTATGTCGCTTACATGTCTGACTTGTTTTTTTTATACCAATTCCCAACAAGATATGTTGGCGTTTTAAAGTTTGAGTTGAACGTAATAGGCTCGTTAAACAAATCCTGACCTGTCTTTTATTTTTATTTCTATTTTCCTCTGAACCCCCCCCCCCCCCTTCCAGATTGGATTGTTGATCTTCTCAATGATAATATTTGTGTATTCTGCTCTCATATTGCAAGGCTTTTCATACGCCGCACGAAAATCTTAATTTGATGTTAGACTTAACATTTGACATAATCACTGAATGTCAGGTGAATATAACCGTTATATTTACAAAACTTCAAACGGACCTGTAAATATTAACATATGCGGATATAATTTGCATGCTTCTAACATACCCTTTGTGACCCTAGTGTACGTATGGTGTTTCAATGGGAAGACAAGTATAGACAAATGTATTTAAAGGACAAGTCTGCACAGATAATATATGGATGATACTGTATTACCTACTGTAGTAAATAAATATTGTTACTTCATCATTTGCCAGAGTTTGTAAATGTGCATCATTTGCCATATATATTTCACTTATATGCGTCATGCATTTGCTATTTTATATACAATATGTGACATTAGAGATTGCAGCTTGGACAGGCCCTTATCAGAAAGCATGACGTACACAGTACGAAGATATGCAAATAACTATATTATCTGCAATTACATATGCCACACTGTGACATCAGCTGCAAATCAAACCGGTGAATTTGCAGGTTTCTTTTCATACACGGTAAGTGAGTTGATAAATATTTTGGTTATATTTCATACTGTGAGATATAAACTTCGTGGGGGATTAAATGTAACTATACTATTCACCATATATTTCCTACTCTATGGAATGGTGGCTCATATAATTTATATATGAGCAAATTTATATAGACAAAATTTTATTAAACAAATGAATTTTATTAATTAAATATTCACCAAATAGCAAATATAATCTATCAGTTGAATAGTATTTGATAGCGTGATACAGATAACTGAAGGTTATGTAAATGTAATCGTTTTATTCACAACCGTTCCGAAATCCATATGAATTATCATTGCATGCTTCAGTAAAATCAAAAAATATTTGCTGAAAATAGATATAATTTAAACGTATTAGTTGCCTCGCATAGTCGGAGCACATTTCGAAAGCATTTGATGAGACCGGGATTGGGTACCACAGTGGCTTGAGTAGCAGTGGGTGTCTTTGTCGATGTTGTTGTTGTGATTATAATTTTTTTTTCGAAAATATAATTATTCTCCACCTTTTCATACACAACAATTGATGCCATGAAAATGCTTTCTATACGACCTACATTAATCTACATACCTCACCTCTACTAGATCTGCATCTAAGTGACAAAGTACGCAACTATAATGTTAAAGAATTCGCCACGAATTCCGGTACGCGGTCCGCAAGAGAACTTACCTCATGACAAGTTCCATGGCCACGCCCATTGAGTTTTAATCTCACCATTTCAGATAATTATGAAACCTCACCGACCCTGAATACCAAAAAAGAGTGACCTCCAATTCACCCAAATAAAACAATACTGAATGTTTGTTTCCTTCATTCGATATACATGTATAACAGCGCGGTCCTGCGAAACCCATCATCCTGAGTCATGTTTCGTCTGACAAAGCCGAACCATAACAGAAGACGAATTCACCAGGACGAAGCACAGAGGCTTGACTCTGAATCTTTGAATTGACGAAAATAGAGAACTGATGATGACTAATATGACAATAAATGGATGCAATTGAAAGAATTACTTCCCTTTATGATATTCCAGAAATGAGTACGTCCCTTGTGGTGACGTCCACTATCTGTTTTCCACGTCATGACAGGGGACGTAACTCTTTCTGGAATATTATGAAGGGAAGCATCCCTTCCTCTTTCATTCATTTATTATAATATTAATCATCATCAATTCTCTATTTCCGTCAATACAAACATTCAAATTCAAGCTCCTGTGGGACGAAGACCATGATAGGCTTTCCGAACTGCTTCGTGACCTCATGACCTTTCCGAGATACCCATATTTGAGCGAATCAAACGTCAGGCAATGTGTTGTATATGACTTTCGAGTTCGTCTCCGTATTTGTTTTGACTTTGGACGCACCCCGATGTCGTGTACTCTCGAAACTTCACAGAGTTTGTCCTCCATCCTTTTTTCTGCATGAACTAGGCCTTCGTCAAAATAAACCGACATACCATGAAGGTGACGTATCACACACGAACGCCTTCCGTTCATTGGCTCTCATTTTAAACGAACGATTCGAGAAATACCTGTACTGTTCACATCTGCATGCAGTGCTGGCAAACTTAATAAATTAATATCCTATTAATGTTCCCCAATCCTGTATGTCGCTATATAGGACCTTACTTATTTCAATTGAATTTGGTGTTCAGAGAGCTCGTGAATTGACAGCCTTATGACATCACGGACAAATACTTCATAAAACTATATATTTGGAATATCATTTGATCCAGCTGGGTTTGGAGGGCAAATAGTCCATGAGCTAGGATCCGAAATTTGACTTATTGGTACCATCTTGAGGGGCAAAGCTTCATGATGTTTTTCTTATCACGTGATACTTGTAGGTGACAAAAAACCATGCTGGCCATGTCAGAGTGGTAGCTAAGTATCAAAAAGTGGGTCAATCCAAGATGGCGTTCCAAAAGCTACGAAAAGCCATGAGGATCAAAGAAAGATCTCTTGGTCAAGCTACAGGTCTTTCTTTCTGTTCAATTCCAGCGAAGCAGATCATGTCCTGTATGGTGTGGCATCATACTCTGAGTAATATAGCAACCAATGAACGGTAACCCTACCTGACCAAGGCGGGAAAGCATGGGCACTTTTTAAAAGTTTTCAAGCTATTTCGGTATAGAAGACAGCTAGCAAGCTAAAACTTCCTGACTGAATAGTTTATGCCTTACTGAATAGTTTAGGCCATGTTTAGCCTAATTGCAGTATTCTAGGCGCAAATGTTCATGGGAAAATTCAAAATGGCGGGCGCTTGGTGTCCCCAGAAAATCACATTTGTGAACTTGATAGGTCCATCTTTTCCCCAAGTTATTTTGGCTGTAAGCTCATGAAAGTAATTTATTTTGCCAAAGCTGAGTAGTATCTATCAGTTTTATTAGTTTTTGCAGTTCTTTAGGAAGAAATATGAAAATAAAAATAAAATTAAAGATCATAATTACCTTCCAAGATGCCATCGTGATTCCATCATGAGGGCCATCTTGGATTTCTTGACATTATTTGGTAGAGCTCGACCGATATATGTAGTTTGGATAGTAACATGATGTGTAGTCACTGAATATTTGGCAGAATAAAATCCCTTCACCTCCCCCCCCCAACCACCTTTCCCGCATACCACCCTACACATGTTTAGAGCATGATATAAGAGGGAAACAAGCAGTTCTGCAATGAATCATCTTCATCAAGTATCTACAAAATGAACAGTTCGCACGAGTCATTGTAGTTCACTGCACAACTAATCTTGGTTGTCATCACAATCTTCATCGTCAGACGTATCATCATCCTGATCTTGTTGGAAGTCTTGATCAGCCATGTTGTCACAGGTCTGTAACTTACATGTGACCGTGCATTTCAGGCCATTTGCCAGGCATTGAAGCTTGCAAACTTTGGTGCATTTGCAGGAATTTACTGGGACTGCTGACATCAGTGCAAGATATTATGCAATGTGGTCGTTTACACATACAGTCACTACAGTCCCTCCGTCAGCCGTACCTCTGGAGTAAACCATCAACTCATCGGTTTCGGTGGCCTGTCTACACGACGGGTCCCACGCTTGGACACCGGGACACTGCCGTCCACACGACGGGTTCCACGCTTGGACCCCGGAACACTCAACTCCAGGGATCGTCTCGTAGCATTCGACAACTCGATAGTCATCTTTCACAGAAGCAAAGGGGGGGGGGGGGGTCCGGATCGTGGCTAGAATTCCAGGAAACTAGGACCTTACTCCACTGAACACAACCCACAATGTCAAAGACGGGCCGCCACACACAACGACGATGGACTGCGGACAGCCTATCTCATTATCGAAGATAACTTATCCCGTCCAGACAAGAACATCCGCGCCCCATAAAGAGGTATTCCAACAGATTTCCATCGTTGAGGATAAACTCTGAGAGACCTGTTTGCAAGGAGAGCCAAGACAGAACTACAACTCTTCGTCAGCTTCACTCGAACTTTCTACAGTCAAGTCCAGTGAAAACACTATCTTACAGCCTTCCTTACGGTCTTCACCTTAGGAACATTGATATCTGAACGGTACGCTTTGGAGAGAAAGTCCCACACCGGAGCGGAGGGTTGGTCCAGAACATTCTTCCGCCCGGTTCCGGAATTCATACAAGGAATGAACCTACTCGTTTTGGCCTTTGTGAACAACACCTGTACTCGATTACGGCACTTTCGGACTTCGCCAACGGATTGAAAGATGAGCTCCTTCTCTATCGAGTAGAGCCATCCGCCATTATCTACTTTGCACAGATCCAGCAAGGGGATTCAGACGCCTATTATGTCTATCACTATACTGGACGGTGACATCCGATGTTACCAAGTATATGATAGCACCCTGGCTGAAGATGATTCACGAGGCGTATCAACTTGCAATGGATGCCCCATTCTCTACTAGCATCAGTATCTTCGCACGATTTCCTGGCACCTGTGGAGGAACCTATCGTCAGATGATATAGTCCAGTCCTGCGCAGGCACAGCCAACTCGACTTTTACCAGCTTCTATTTACGAGACATCTCGTCCAGACTGACAGGGTGACATCACTGGGACCTGTAGTAGCAGCCCAGCGCATAGTCCACTAGCCCTCTCGTAAAAAAGGGGGGGGGAACAACACCACAGTCAAGACCAGCAAGCAAGCAAGTCCCAAGCCTGAGGTAAGTATCACTAACAGCCATGCCGGAGGCGGAGGGATTTCACAGAGCGGTCAAGACGGCTACAACATGATGTACTGGTTCCCCAGTAGTCGGCCTGGTTTCGGTATTTACATACCCCTTCTTCGCCGTCTTATTGGTTGCTCTTTGACATCCCTACGCTTCTCTCACGACAGGGGAAATCTCTAAGAGTATTTTCAGGTTACCAGATCTAGATCATCACAGGTGGCTTACGCTGCATCTCGAGCATCTCGGCGTCCCAACCACCACTGTTGGGAGTCTGGCATCAGTGATAGCAGGTGTAGATTTGAGCCACAAATATAAGACATTTATAAACAATGTTCAATATTTTTTATCAAATCAAACCTGCTATCACATAAATGTGCCCATCCCGACCTCCCCTCACGCTGCGACCTTGTCACAACATGTCTCGTGTTGCAGAGGGAAAAAGAGAACGAGCTCGAGTACGCATGTGCGGACAGCGCCACCTGGTGGATCAAGGGGAAGTAGCTTTTATCTGCAAATGGGATCTCCAAAGGAGGAATATGAGTAAATTTGCAAAACAATTGAGACACACCAATATGTTCAATTTGAAAACCATCAGTGAAAATTAGGTCGATTACATATAGCAGCTTGTGGATTATAGCAACTATTTGCCGCCATCTTGGATTGATCCACTTTGTGCCACTAAGCTACCGACCGGACATGGCCAGCATAATGTTTTGTACTCTACATATATAATCTAATATGAAAATCACCATGACGTTTTTCCCGTCAAGATGGTACCAGTAAGTGGTCTAGCTCAGGGACTAAAAGCTCTGTACAAATAATATGCGGGTCATAGGATCTTACATCGCTCATTGACACTGTTGCTCAGTAACAATCATGGCATGGCGGACATATTCGGAGAGACAGACAAGGACGACTCCCCAAGAATTTCTAAAGACAGCATTGTCAACACTTTTGTTAGAAGTTTATTAGATATTTGTTCAGTTTTTGGACTATGTGATTTGAACGAGCGTACCGTCGCTGATATTCAAGTGAGAGACTACACATACATATGCCACAAATCTTGTGAATAACAGATCCGAATCGAAACATCTTCCCATTGTAACTTTTTAAAAATCAATCTCTTATTATCTGAATGAACGAGAAACTGAAAATAAAGTAATTTGGAATGATGCTTACAGAAACAAATTCTGCAATTCTATACGAAAGAATAGAAAGGAAATATTGCCACTGCCCAATCAGTTGCAATATTCGATAAAGGATAACCTTAACGAAAGCTTGAATTTGTTCACAGTACGTTGCTGAATGTGGGCGAATGTTTTGTAAAGTCTGCCAAACCAAACCGATTGTCACGTAAAAATAAGTGGTTCGACAGTGAATGTCGCCATGCAAAAGGGAAATGCAGACAATCTCTTAGACTTTAGAAATAGAAATAGAAATAACAGAACTTTTCTTAATTATTCGAATACAAGGAAAATATATAGAGTGCTCAAGCGAAACCAAAAAAAATATGTTGGCAAAAATATTTAAATACACTAAGTGGAAAGTTACATGACACACAATTTTGGTCAATAATGAGGAATATGAGAAAACCAACTGCTGGAATAATACAGACAGCCAAAAGTGGTTAGAATGTTTCAGAAATCTTTTCAACGTATACGAGACAGAAAATCCAGAAATTAGAACAATTATCTCAGAGCAGAGTGCGTCTGATGATATAATTAATGCACCGATAACTGAACAGGAAATATGGCAGGCAATCTAAACTTTAAAGGGAGGAAAATCGCCTGGCCTAGATCACATCCTTAGTGAATGTTTCAAATTCTCAGTTGAAATATGTATCCTGTATATGGTAAATTTGTTCAATCATATTTTCGATACTGGGGAGTTTCCGGACAAATGGCGTGTCGGCATAATTGTGTCAATATGTAAGTGTGGGTTACTTGAAGATCCAAATAATTATACAGGAATATCCTTATTGAGCCTTTTTGGGGAAATCTTTACAACCATTATAAACAAGCGTCTTTCAGCATGGGTAGAAGATCAAAACATAATATCAGAGGGGCAAGCGGGGTTCAGGGAGAGTTACTCCGCTATAGATAATATATTTACATTGTTTGTGGCAGTTCAGAAACATTTGTGTAAAAGGAGAAGGAGTATAAGTATATGTAGATTTTGCTGATTTAAAAAAAAGCGTTTGTAGTTAATAGAGGTAAGCTGATCGCACTGTTGTGAAAATATGGTCTGCATGGTAAAATATTTAATTGTCTCGAAGTTATTTAAACTGAAGTCAAAGCTTATGTGAAAAGCATTGGGAGGGGGGGGGGGGCGGCTAACGTACGAATATCCAATCGGTTTGAGATAAGGCTGTATTCCTTTTTTAATAATATTTTTCATTAATTTTCAATGTAACACGTATATACACATTATAAATTGTGCGACAACAAAGAGTACTTAGCAACGATTGCATAATAATTGATACAAGTTCTCTCATTTGGAAAAGTGAACATATATGTACATACTAATATCCTAATAATATTATTGTTATAAAACAGTGATACACATTCCTAAGTCTCTCCTGCTGTGCGTTATCATTGGGTTACTTTCCCTACGATTCCTCAAACACTCCTCTCACATCAGCTCTCACAACGTTCTAAACTAATTTTCGAAAAGACACCATCTTTTGTTGAATTTATCCATTGTTGTCTGAGCTTTGCATGTAATATATCGTTCTGTTTTGCAGTGACTATAAAAAAATATTCAATAGAGCCTGTATATGAAGTTGTTTGGATTCGGACTTGTTGTTAACGATATATTTCTTAGTTAGCAACATAAGCGGGTTGAGGACACAATATTATTTTGTCTGAACTAATGTGTCTCCTCAGCTTAGCCGATTTTAAAAGTCATTTTTCTAAATCCCCCAAAGCATTTTTGCATTTAAACATTCTATATGTAGGTGTTCGAAGGTTTCAATATTATTTCCACAACGTTCACATTTATCATCTTCTGCATAGCCTATTTTATGTAGAAAAGACTTAGTTGCCACTATTCGACGTAGAATTTTATATTGAATCTCTCGCAATGATGTACATTTGGTACAGTGGATAATTGGAGAATGTACATTAATCCAGTTAATTTTGTGTTTTCATATTGAGATATTCCTCCCATTTTTTAAATTGCCGTATCCGAATTCAACAACTCAAAGTTCAAAATATCGTAGAAGCCTTTACTATAGTCAGTTGGCCGAAAGTGGAAAAGAGAATTTTCGTTGCCGTCTTTCCCTGCATACCTGCAACCTTTTCTGGTGTGTAGAGGTGGCCCATGCGCACATTTTCCGACCGGTTGTCAACATACAAGTGTGTACGTTTGGCAATAGTTTGACAAAAAATCTTCAATTTCAAGTAAACATTCATAACTATTCTATTTTCTTAATAAATTAAACAAATCGTACTTCAAAATACAGGTATTGCACGGGTTTTCTTGTAAAAAAAGTGGTGGTCATCCGAACTGTATATCTGACTCATTGACAAAAAGTGTCGAGAAATTAGACCAAATATTTGTTTTTTTACTTTTTCCATCCTATGAAATAACTATCACAGTGACATGATTTATCAACGGAATAGCTTCATTAGCATCTCAGAATTTGTGCCACTTATCAGGCTATTAATTGCTAGTAAAAAGATTGGAACACCTGGTATAGTTTCAGAAAAATACAATAAAATGTTCTCCACCAATCACTTACATCATTTCCAATTACCATGACTAGAATCTCTGGTCTAGTGTCGGAGAAATAAAGTAAACTGTTACACCACCCCCTTCAATTAAAAAAGTCATCAATTTTACGAAAATATTCATAACCTTTCTATTTTGTCATAACAAAAAAAAAATTATGTATCCAATTATAGGTATTCGATGTAGAATGATCGCAGGTATAAAACTATTGCCCGAGCTTTCTGTCTCACTCAGTGTAAGAAATACGAACAATATATTTATTTGTTTTCTTTTTCATTCTGAAGAAAAATCAATCACAAAGAATTGGCATATCATATGAACCACTTCATCTGCATATAATATCTGTGGTCGTACATACAGGGCTAGAGGAAACTAACGTTGGATGTTCTCTTGTATTCTTTTCCATTTCAATTCTTCCTATTTCTGCAAAGGTTATAGACACTACCATTGTCTCCATTTCTGTTAGTGTTCCTTTCATTTTGAGGCAGGAAGTGGGAGCTATTGTTCTGTTTTTCAAAATGTTTAGCATTAAATCTTATTATCTCAAAAAATCTTTCAACGTGGCAATACCGATAAATTCATCATTCTAAGAACGGCTTCTACCTAATAGCCAAAGGTATAAAGCTGTGTATATTCAAAGTGGAGGTCCTTGATTCACTAATTCACTAGCACGACTCCTCCGTGTTGCTATTAATTTGATACAGGTACCCTTTTAGATCTTCGTTACTATATAGCTGGCATTTTTACAAGCGTTATGAAATTATGAAAGAATAATTACAAGCGTCTGGTCCGTCATTCATAATTCAGCCGTCGTCCATTAGAGAATATTCCATAATCCAAAGACCTATTCCATATTCCATATGACAGTATTAGCACCAAATTCAAAAAGACAATCATAGTATACATAAACATAGGCTTGTTTCCTGCAAGCCTATGTGCCGAAATAACACATGCTGGCCGCTAGTATATCATGCCAGTAATGGGACTAACAGTTACTTTGCGTATGTTTACATCACTATCGTATATGAAACAATAGCACGAGCTTACCGTCAGAGAATAAGCGTCTTCTTGTTCCGTTCTGGCATTTGTAGTATCTATACAGTGGTATTACTAAATTAACTGCATCACGGAGGTGGTGGAATAGAGGGCTGGAGTGCTGACAAACTGAAATCGCCCACAGTAATAAGCCACTACTACATTATGTACATTGTAATGGGATACCATGGTTGAAATTGACGCAGATTCAAGGCCTATTTTACCTTTCCGCTACATCTTTGCATGTTGACGTTAATCTCACAAAATTCTGAAAGAGGAATAGTTGGCGTTATACAAAACTTCTAGTGTTGCCACAGGATCTAACAAACATTATTACCAGTTGCCGGGGCGTTCTCTTTAGGATATCCCAACTGTTCGAGCATCATAAAACCTCATAGATGCAAAAATTCCCAACACCTAATTTTATGGACTACCTGGATACCCCCGTTCCAAACGATTTTCAATTTACCACCGTAACGCCTAATGATATAAAATCTACTATTGTGAACCTGAAATCGGCAGCACCGGGACTAGATGGTATTAGCATGTCTATAGTCAAACTTGTCTCAGAATATATTTCTGTTCCTTTATGTCACATAATGAATTCATCCTTTAGCTCTGGTGTTGTCCCAGACGCTTTCAAATCTGCTAAAATCACTCCTGTCCACAAATCGGGTGATAGTAAGGCACTAGAAAACTACAGACCAATTTCAGTCCTGCCCTGCTTTAGCAAAATCCTTGAAAAACTTGCAGCTAATATGATAACTAATTTTCTAGAAATCAATCAGATCATCTGCCCAAACCAATATGGTTTTCGGTCTAATCACTCAACTTCCCTGGCAGCTTGCTATATATATGATAAATTAATAACGGCCAAAGAAGCAAAACAAAACAGCATTATTACGTTCTTAGACCTCTCCAAAGCCTTTGACACGGTCAATCATAATATATTATTAAGTAAACTTATTCACTATGGATTCAGAAATTTGTCAAATCACTGGCTTGAAAGTTACTTAACAAACAGTCTCTTTTAACGGTACCTTATCACTTCCTGAGAACATTACATGTGGTGTGCCACAGGGATCTATTCTAGGGCCAATTTTATTCCTTATCTACATTAATGATATATCTAACGTGTCCAACTTGCTACATACTATACTTTTTGCGGATGATACTAGTCTTGTCTACTCCACCGAAAATATTGTTGATGCTATTATTATAATGATGTCTGAACTTGATAAAATATACACTTGGCTTTCATCAAACCGCCTGTCGTTAAATATCAAGAAAACGAAATGTATGGTTATTAAACTAAATAACTAATCCTTACCCGTTTATGCCCCACCGTTGTTCATCTCTGGAATTGAAATCGAAATTGTCAATGAATTTAAATTTCTCGGTATTGTTTTTAATGATAAACTGAACTGGACGTCCCATATTGATTACATTTGCAAGAAAGTATCTCGTAATATAGGAATCATTAATCATATTAAACATTCCCTTAATAAGAAAACACTATATGTACTCTACTATTCCATGATTTATCCATACTTGTCCTACGGAAATATCTTATGGGGAAACACCTATGTTACTCATCTAAATCCATTGTTCTTACTACAGAAAAGAGTTATAAGGGTGATAACTTTATCGAAAAAACTAGACCATACACAACCTCTATTCGTAGCTTTAAAGATTCTGACACTGTATAACTTGAATCTCTATCTCTCACTGAATCTTGTACACAATTTCATCTACCATACTAACAAACTACCTCTTCACTTTCAAACATATTACATTAGACAATCAGACATGCATCAACATAATACTAGAAGCCAAGATACAAATCTGTACCGGCCATTTTATCGTTCAAACTTGTCTTATCACTCTATCAAAACATCAGGACCTCGGGAATGGAACAATCTGCCCTCGACGATGAAACATTTGAATTCATCATCTCTTTTTAAATCAAAGCTGAAAGCATATTTAATTGAACTTAGCCGCCATAATTAAAAATTCTGCCACAGTGTGCATTTGGTCAGTCACTCATTTATCACATATCACCTGCCACAAGTAGCTTAATAAAATATTATCATTTATTTATATAAGGATAGAACAAGCCCCATGGGGTTTTATTCCCGCCGATGACTTACTAGTTGTTATACGAAGTAATTCATAGAATATGATTATATTCCACAACTAGGCTCTTCAATATTTATGTACTGTATACTTGGTGAATCTAATAAATAAATAAATAAATAAATAAAATATCAGTCGGGTAAAACGAGATGGCAGGCAGCGGGCCTTTGACAGTTATATGACGTCAGCTCTGCGGTGTGCTCTCACCACGATTAGGCCTATTTCCATGGCATACGACAAGAAGAAGACTGCAAACACACTAGGATGAGCGAGCCAGAGAGTGAACTTAATGAAGAACAGGTTTGAAACTGATATTAATAGTAGTAACATGATTTTGTCGGGACGTTATAATTTTATTAGCAGCCCGACATAGTCATTATCGACCCTTGGGCCGCTAATGACGATGTTGGCCTTTCGGGCCCTTGGGCCGCTAATCACCATGTTGGGCTGCTAATTATTGATATCGAGTCGATAATAAGTATAACGCCCTGAAAAATCATGTTATTGTTACGGTATATTATAAATCCCCTCCTAGTGCACCCAAATTTCTTAACATCACAGACAGTTTATCTTAACAATTTTCAGTGCAATAATCAGTTGGATCAATATATAGTCGAATCGAGTCCCAATACATATATGATAGCAAGTGTCATTCAATATTCAGAATTTTCGCGTCAATAATCGAAAGTCATATTTTATGTGACGGTTATCACCAATTCCAAATGTTTTTTTGTACCATCATTATTGTAATCAGTTTGATTACATCTGCGGATTGTGATCGAGCGCTTATTATTATGGGATGGTTGATATTCTTCGCCACGTTACATATTGGATAGCCGGTAGGGTAATATTTACGTAACTTCTCCAACACTAGGCCAGCTAATCCGAAATTATTTTCATATTCTAGCCTGGTTGTTGGCATAGCTTGTGGTTGTTGGCATAGCTTGATATTCAAAACACTGTGGAAGTTTGTCCTAGGACGGTGAAGACGAAAAACATATATATGTGTCATATTCCGAGCTTATTTCCTGCATTTAATCAGATACACAGTTCATAAAACCCATATATTCTCCCTCAATCAGATCATATCACAGTAATTTGGGATATATTGTTTTTCCTTTGATGGAAAAATAGTTGAGTATGTATTGCAAAATAAGGGACTCTTAGGAGTGTTGGGAGGGGGGGGGGTAAAATTAGCTTGATGAATCTCAGAATCCCAGATAGTTCGGTCTTGCTCAATGCATGCGGTAATCTGGTCGTTGGCACAAACAATGGTGTACTGATGAAGTTGTTTATTTAATAGACAGTTATAAAAGCCTGAAGTTTTGTGCAACTATATAACATCATATACCTGCCACTTCAGGTACAAATTGTTCATTTTGTTGAATAATAGAATATATATGTATGCCTTTGTAAAATTAAGGATTTATTGATAGTAGGCAACATTTTCTTTTTCTCTGCGTAATTTCGAGCTTATTTAATGGAATGAGTCAGATATACAACATATACAGCCGCTATTTTTACGACCATACAACACTAAATACCTGTAACATAACACAGTCTGCTTATTTTGATTAATAAACAGAAAAGTTGCGAATATTTTCCTAACAGGAAGGTTTTTGTTTAATTTTGAGAGTAGGGTAACATTTTAAGTTATCGGTATGACACTAAACCAGATAATCTGATCTTGTTTATTGCAGACAGTAGTCCGATAATTGGCAAACAATTTTATATGCCGATCAAGGGATTCGGTTGCGAATTCATGCCATTGTGTTTGTATTTACTTGGGATGGAAAAGGGAAAATAAAACTATTTTGCATAATTTCGAGCTTATTTATTGTATTAAGTCAAATATACGATATATACAGCCGCTATTATTTTCCACAACCATACCAGGATAAATACCTGTAACAGGACACATAATCTGCTTATTTTAACGAGTAAACAGAAAAGTTACGAATATTTTCCTAACATGAAGGATATTCTTCATAGGGTAAAATTCTAAGTTATCGCTATGCCACTAAAACCAGATAATCTGATCTTGTTTATAGCAAACAGTAGCAAAATTTTGCATTTGCTGATCAAGCGATTCGGTTAAGAGGTTGTGCCAGTGTGATTGTTTTTACCTGGGATGGAAAAAGTAAAATTCAAGTATAATTTGCCTAATCTCGAGACTCTTTCTTTCACTTAACCATACACATATCTTGGATAACCGCCAATTTGTGCAACAGTTATATAACATCCAATACCTTTTATTTGAGGCATAATTTGTTCATATAGACAATATGGAAGTTACGAATGTTTTCGTGGATTTGAGGACTTAATTAATCACATTTGAACGCCCTGAATTCGAACGCAAATACTTGTAAGCTGACAACCGGTCAGAATATATGCGCATGTGTCCCCTCTACACATTAAAATAGGTTTCAGGTATGCAGGAAAAACTGGTAACGAAAAGCTAGACTAAGCCAATTTTTCACATCTGGTCAACTGACTATACAGTCTTTCTCTTGCCTTGCCAGTGTCTAGCGGAGATTGCTTTTGTATGTTATTGAATTCGTTTTTTTTATTTTGTTTTAGCCAGTCTGTTGGAATATTCTTAATAAGTCCGTTGTAATCAAAATATGTACCGCGTATGTCATAATTCTTTTCTAATTCGGTGAAATTTAAAATGTTTCCGTTCGAGTCTATCAAGTCCCTCATACATGTATGTCTGATTTGTTTGTTATACTAATTCCCAATAAAATATGTTGGTATTTTTAAGTTTGAGTTGAACCAGATAGGCTCGTTAAACAAATCCATGACCTGTCTTATTTTTATTTTTCTCTGAAGAACACCCCATGACTTCAATGTATCTTTCCAGAGTGGATTGTTGATTTCCTTAATGATAATATTTGTGTTACAAGCGTCTGGTCCGTCATTCATAATTCAGCCGTCGTCCATTAGAGAATATCCGCGTCCATAATCCAAAGACCTATTCCATAGTCCATATAACAGTATTAGCACCAAATTCAAAAAGACAATCATAGTATACATAAACATAGGCTTGTTTCCTGCAAGAGAGAAGCGGTCAACAGTTTCCAATAATGCCGGCAAGACATCATGATGTTCCAAAAATATCAAATCCGTATCGCTGATCAGTATTCTTAATCCATAATATTCGTTGTAAAGTCGTCATCTAAGAATGATGTATCTCAGTCACGCTTTGATTGTGACTTTTCATATGAGTACCATGAGGTTCTTGAAGTACATGGGTTCATACGGCCCCTAGCCCCGGGTTAAGCGGAATTAGACACAAGTTACGAAACGTAACGCCATAGATCTTGCACGCTACGCTCGTATTTTGCTATCAGCATGCGATATGTTGACCTGACAGTTATGACGTTTCATCTATACGTCACCAGTCACGTGCGCTCCGTGTGTCGTCTGCCAGAATGTAAACACACAGCCATGACCGCTTGGGTACCGATCGATTTTAGTGTTTTGACCATTACTTTAATAGGTTTGGCTCTTTTTACGTTGCGAAACTGTCACTTGGAGACTTTAACATGGACTTCTATCCACCATACGTGATGATCGCGGCGTCTGTATCACTGATTGTGTGTACTATAGGTGTGCAAGATGGATATTGCTACCCGGAAATTGAGATATATGATGGAAAACAACTGGTGAGTACACAACGCATGTTCTGTTGCATTCCTGTTCACTGTTCTCATTAACTTATTTTTCAAACTAGCGGTAGGGACAGTGTCACATGAAATCAGTGTCAGGTTTGGTTGTATTTGTAAATACATATATAGAAACACTGATAGAGCTTGAGGCCAGACTCCTGAAGATTCCTCATACAAATATTCGAAATCGATAGGGTTATAATATACAGACCCACTAGCGTTTTTCGAAACTTTGGATGCTATCTTTTCATGCACTGTCAAGCGATCGCATAACAGCAAGAATAGAACGAGACTGCGAAATTGATAACTTTAATCCCAATTATTTACAGGTAACTTAAATGACATGTTATTTAAAAACATGATGTCTTCTACCTCCCGTCCTTATGTATCTTTACATGCATTTGACGTGTAATTTCGGTTGTCTTTAGGATAGGTATAAATTTATTCATTTATTGCTAACACAAAATATGACACATTTTCCCATCAAGGTATATCAGATGCTATTCATTCACCGGGGTCCTAATTTCCTTCCTTCTGGAAGTTGTAGCGGTTGTCGGATTTTTTGTTCTGAAGGTAATGGGGCACCTGTGTCCAAGCTGCAAGAGCGCAATGATCCACACGTCTCCCGTAGATTTTAATCTACAATCTTCTTTTTTTCTTCTTTTTTAATAACAATTATAGTACATTGATATAACGAGTACTAGTATTCCTTGTAACTCTGTACAGAGATACTGGTTAGCGCGACCTGGAACTTCCGACTACGGCCCCTTTAGTGTGATCATGCATAGGAATTGATAGATTGATGGATTTGACATCAAAATTACAAAAGTTGTCCAAATTATTGCGTTTTTCTGTCAAGTTTTTTATCATATTTAGTTAAATACCAGGTTGTTAGTAATAAATCATTTTTTTCTATAATATGAGTAATTATAAGTTTAACTTAGCACGCTTTTTTTATTCAGATAAAGAACTATTCCAAGATTTTACTGCATGTAAATACCATAACAAAGCACTCTATGCACCGGTGACCTCAATTGATCTGACCTGGCAGTTAGGGACCGGTCAAAATTTATCGGAGGGGGGGAGGCGGTGCATTGGAAAAGGATAGGTAAAAAAAAGTGCCAACCCCCCTCAAGTGATCTTTAAAAAAGTTATTGCCCCCCTCTCGGATCCCCCCCCCCCAATGAGGTCTCAAAAAAAATCCTCACGACCCTCCTCCGCACCAGAGAAGCAAATTCACAGAAGTCAATACCGGTACAGTTGTATATATTTAATGGTAAAAAACAGGAGGTTGTACGTAAATGATGCATTAACTCATCATCCCTTTTAATATTAGTTAGCTTGGAGCCTTCCAGTAATTCAAAGCATGGAAACGACAGGTATTTGTATACTGGACATATCATAATCATGACAACAAAATTCCACTTGAATCAATGCCACCATACTCAGAGTAAATGTGTTGGTTTCTAACTGTAATAAAGTATGAACATGAACCATGCAAAGCACAGGGAATCCCTTGGACTTGGCGGTATTTGAATAGGGCCCTGGTAGATGAAGAAACGTTTGATGGGAACAAGCAATTAGGGACCAGGCAAAAATTATCCGGAGGACGGGACCGGTTAATATAGGGCAGGGACCAACATTTTTTTAACGGCTTCTCTGGATGGGACAAGACTTTTTTGTCGCATTGATGAGCGAGACCAAAGTTTGTTTTCGTCGAGGTTCACAGGGACAAAAATATGACGATTTGACCAGCCAGAGCCTCAGTAGCACGAAATTGAGTATATTTGAACACATACCCAAACCAATGGAAACACATATCTTATTGGATATATATGCACACAAGATAAATAGCATCCTCATTCTCAGGCTATTATTATTATTATAATTTTTTTTAACTCAACTTTAATGTCTCATGAACACAAATATAGATAATTTGATTTAAGTAAAGTGTGTTTCTTGAATGTGATATTGATTACTTTGCATGTATATTTAATAATCAAGAGTGAACATCAACAACAACACAATTACACTCCCAAGTCAGTTTGTGTATGATGATGAGGGGGATTAACAGTGGACCCAATGGATATTTAAGTTAATTTCAAGAGTTATCGCCCCTGGTGTGATTATAGAGGCAGCCAAGTCTCCCTTGATGTGACTTTTCATAAGTTATCTCCCTTGTTTGAACATGCGCTGTGAATCCAGAAATTATTTAAACAATGCTAAACCGTTTGTATTCATCTTCTTTGTGTAAAAGATCGTCGGGTAAGGTTCATTGTAATGTGGTACACGTGCGTAATTGTGTCGTTGTCATCGGTGATCGGCCCGTTATCGTGAATGTATCAGTGTCGAAAACTGGTCCATTCTCAATACAGTCTTTTAAGAACTGTATTTCAGGTTAGTCCAATACAATGGGTGACTGACAGCCTTTCTTTTATTATTTGGATGTTCGATTGGGCTGTACGGACATCAACATATTAAAGGAGGACGTATTCCAGTCACATTATATTGGACTATATTTCAGGTCACAAACCACTAAATATTTGCCTTACTTATTATCTAGTAAATGTAGTAATTTTTTGTTCTGAAGGTAATGGGGCACCTGTGTCCAAGCTGCAAGAGCGCAATGATCCACACGTCTCCCGTAGATTTTAATCTACAATCTTTGTTTTTCTTTTTTAATACTAAATATCATGGAAGCTTACAGCGAAAAAAGTGATACCCAATATAGTAAAGTCGTTTACCCAGTCAAGCTTTGTATCACAGCATAACCTTATGTCCGTGCCAGATAACGAACCTATCCAAACTGCCTTTGTTTTCTCTACATTAATTTTAAAGCCTGAGTATTCATAACAAGCGCTGGATGAGCGCAAAGACCTCCGTCGAGGCAACAGGGTCCGTAGGGAATAACATAGGGCCGGATGCCAAGCTCAATTTTGCATTTTTTGGACGTTAACTTCACCAATGGTAATTAACCTGAGATTGAGGGTTTCCCACTAGCATGTCCAGCTAGGGGTGTGAAGTCACATTCCCCGCAAATAATGTTTGTTTGATTTCACGTGCTTGAAATATTGGGGTATGGAATAGAGTATATTGATGGAAAACCTGGAATACTGCTTGAGACTCCTTTCCATACACACCGCCCCCTGAGAGGAACCCCCACCCCAATCAACACGTTAGCGGCAGAAATGAGACTCTGTGTGCCTAGTTTTACCAACTTGCTTGTGATTTTGTGCTATAGGCCCTACACATCAACACTTCATATTTTGTATGTGTACAGTATAGCATCCTCATTGACAGAATCCTCTACAAAACACATCTGACTTTACCGACACTCCGTTCTGATCTGTCTCAGCATCATGTGATGATGATTCAATGAGCTCGGAATAATTTTGTTTACTGGTGTTACAGGTCACCTTCACCATAATGTATCAATTACCATGGACTTGTACATGTATCACATTCATATAGAATGGTGATGGCTGATGCGAATATTGCCCATATGGAACAAATGGCTGGATTCCAGCGAATAAAAAGTTCATGTTAATCATAAACAACATACAATTAATAATACTATCAACTAATTATGTATATTCCTTGTCGACATCAATATAATACAGACAATATTATGACTGAATCATGGTAACAGATATTCAAGGGTATATATGTCTACACTAAACTGAAGGAGACCCATGATGCGTATTATATTATGTTGTAAAACTTCACTTGCTAATCTCGATTATGTTGCTTATTGTGAAAATAAATGAAGTTATGAAAATAAATTTAGTATAATTGCCCATTGCCCTCAAATTAGAAATATCTTCAGCAGCTAAAATTAAGCCAATCATAACAATATATAACACCATGGTATTGTTGTAATATCACCCAGGTATTGATCTTTGGTTAAGAATGTAATGAGATACATATACCTGTTCTTTGTGTTATTCTGTATGCAGTTCATTCTGTAAGTATCTTATACATGTACATGTACATATACCAGAAGTGGAATTGAAATTTGAATAAAATAATCAAAATATGTTCGGTTTTTACCTCTACTCAGGAAATGAAGTCTAGATACAAGCGTCTAGTCCGTCATTCATAATTCAGCCGTCGTCCATTAAAGAATATCCGCGTCCATAATCCAAAGACTTATTCCATATCCATATAACAGTATTAGCACCAAATTCAAAAAAGACAATCATAGTATACATAAACATAGGATAGTTTCCTGCAAGAGAGAAGCGGTCAACAGTTTTCAATGATGCCGACAATACATGATGTTCCAAAAATATAAAATCCGTATCGCTGATCAGTATTCTTAATCCATAATAATCGTTCTAAAGTCGTTATCTAGAGAATGGTGTATCTCAGTCACGCTTTGATTGTGACTGTTCATATGGGCACCATCAGGATCTTGAAGTACATGGGTTCATACGGCCCCTAGCCCCGGGTTAAGAGGAATTAGACACAAGTTACGAAACGTAACGCCATAGATCTTGCACGCTACGTTCGTATTTTGCTATCAGCATGCGATATGTATCGCCAAATTTGAGAAACTTTGAGTGGAGGCGCTTGGAAGAATGGCCCTGTTTTATAAGTTTCTGCAACAATGTTTTGTGACGTTGATTGAAATCGTCACAATTAACACAGGATCTAGCAAATGCTACTAGGCGAGATATGTATACGCCATATGCAGGTCCCACTGGAATATTACTGTCCAGAAAGGGATAGTTTACGATGTCGAAATTGTAATCATCTCTTTTGTCATAGAGTCGACGAGAGAGAGTGCCCGCTACATTTTTGTAGAGATATAGATCTAAATATGATGTGCCTGTAGGGCTATCTGTAGTTTCCTTCAAATCCAGTGAAGGTGGATATATGTCCTTCACTGCGTCATTTATATAGCGATTATCCACAGCGAGAAGATCGTCTATATAGCGTTTCATGAATGAGAAGGAACGGGCTTTGAATGGATCGGTTTTTGAAAGCGTCTGCATATAGTCATATTCATAAGAGAACAGATACAGGTCAGCCAACAGGGGTGCGCAATTAGTACCCATTGGAATACCTATATGCTGTTGATATATTGTGTTGCCAAATTTCACATAGATATTTTTAATGAGAAATTCAAGCAACTCTATAAACAAAGAAACATCCCATGAATGATATCTCTTGTATGTAGTAGAGCTAAAGAATGCTTTATGGCTTCCGACATTAATATATCTACGATCAGTTTTCTTGAACACAGATACTATTAATGAACTTAGACGGGCAATAAGGTCCTGATGAGGGATTGTAGTATAGAGAGTCGAGAAATCCCATGTGGATACATGTCTGTACGGTATGTGACCTTTAGCATCAAGTTCCTCCGTAAGACATTTTGAGTTTTTTAATATCCACATACATTCAACGCCAGAGTTTTTAGAAATAGTGGCGCAATACCTTTCCCAAAATGCTTTTACCTCCTGAAGGGCCCTCGTCAATAGGGTTGAAAGAAGCTTGGTGGTGCAGCTTCTAGAACCAGCTATGAATCTAGCTTTGTATGGTGATTTATGCATTTTGGGGGTCCAGTATACTTTTGGTATGTCGTTATGATTGGTTGGAAGACAAATACCTCTTTCCCTGAGAAACGTAAATAAATCTTCCAGAGTAATTGAAGTTTGGGAGTAAGTAGACGTATTTGATGATGATACGTCTACACTCAATTCTTTAACCAGCACCTGATAATAGTAATATTTACATATGAATATTATATTATTTGGAGCTTTGTCTGCTGGGACAATGACGAATTTACTCTGGAGATTTGCAAGAACTTCTTGCGAATTGAGGTTTCTCAGTACTTGTTTTGCTTGGGGAAGAGTACTTCTGTCAATATGGCGGATTGTTTCAACGACCTTGCTTTTGGTGAGGTCCAGCCAATCAGCGAGTACTGTAGGTTCAACTTTTTCTAAAGCTAAATCATTTCAGACACATTCAAGTCCTCACCTGGTCAAGGGAGATAATTTTGTAAAAGAAAATATATATATAGATCCACACTGGTGCAGACCAGAAAGTTGTATGACCTTTGATGATATTTGTGGAGCATGCTGCAGGACTTCAACTTTCATAAATCTGATATTATCCACACAATCCCATTCTACATGATATTTTTGCCATAGCACCGATAAGCTAGATCCCTTCATTTATGTGGTCTAGATCCAGGAGCTATTGGGAGCTGCAGGTTTTGTAAAAGTTAGATCCAATTATTCTGAGAGAAGGAATGAAGTCTGGCATGGTTGTTTTAAATTAGAACTGGGCATCCTTGAAAATGTCTGAGCGATTGACACATGTATCACTCTCCCGGTGGTCATTACATGTGTAATGTTTATTTCCTGAGGAATCAGCTGATATCCAATGGTGGTGGCTCTGATTTTCACCACCTCTGCCATTCCACACCTTTCTGACACAGCTAAACCAATCAATAGTCTGTTTTGGTTTTTCCATTTCATCCAGTATATCCATTGTGTAACAGTCCTGTTGCATCTGATATCAGAAGTGCTGAATCCATGACCTGCAAGTTGGAATCAATTGTATACATATTTAATATCAAAACTCACTTCATTGAAAATGTTTATGGCCTTCATTATATTTCATTCTTTCGTCATACACAACAAGATGAAATCCATCATACCAGTTCGCACCTTTCATACGTGTACTTAATAGAACTGGAACCTGACCATGTTACGAGAATTTGCAAAAGTATGAAATGAGAACTGAGTACTATGAGAATTTAATCCAAGCTATGAGTGATCAATAATATGAATTCTGAAGAACGATGATGGATTTTGACCACTGGTTGGATTGGAGTTCATGGTAGTGGCATGGGCATGATAAGAATCCAGTATATCATAATCTGGAACAGGATTGTTTATATCAGTAACTTCTCTATGGAGCAATATTTTGACAAACGAAAATTAGATCACAAAAGAGAATATGTATACTGTGTTTGAGGAATATTTCTGTCTCCCCAATGGAAGGCGAAATTTGAATGAATGGTCTGTGTTGTCAGTGTGTCTGATGTCCCCCTTGCAAGTACAAGAAAATTTTCTATGTAATTTATTATTTATTGATATATTTATTGATTTTCTTTTTGTCTAATTGTCTTCTGTTCAAGTCATTTGGCATCGGTAAAACCTGAAATGTATATCATGATCTCCTTATTTCATCTAGTGATAGTGTCTGTTTGGTTCCAGATCACGGGGCTGAACAAAGCATGTGAAATGTGATCGTATGGCAAATAAATGCCCAGTGGTATGTCCAGGGCTTAAAACTAAAAAAAAAAAATTGGGAAAGGTTCCATCCATGCTATCAGTCAAAAATCTCAATAATGTAGGCCTACATGTGGAATGTAGACACTCCTTTGTTTCAGCTACAATTCAGAATAAGTTTTCAGAATATTATCAGGTTTTAACAAGCAAATTATTTTTCATCAACAAGTATCACAGCACACAATGTGGATGTCACTAAACTGTTAGGATAAATGAAAAGAAAAGGTTTACAATGTTGTCAAACAAAAAGTATATGTATATTATTTATCAGCTTTATTAAATAAGTTTACAGACTCACGCAGGTAGATCAATTTGGTGCTTCTGCAAAATCAAACCATTATTCAACTGCCAAATGCCAAAATAAATAGCCCCCCCCCGGAAATATAATTTATCAGCAAAATTTAGATTTACTGTTTTTAAACAACCAGGCTGGTGGATATCATCAACTGAAAGAAAAAAAGTTTCAGAAAAATCAGGGCATCGTCGATTGTGCTGTTGTCTTCCAGTCGGTCAGTCAGTTTGATATGCAACAACAACAACTTGGACTATTTGGTTGGCTTCGACATAAGTCATCAGCCGACAAATACTTTACGATATATAGAAATGACGGGTGGTGTACTATGAATCATTGAGTTGTAATGACATCAAATGGCGGCAATAAACTTACCAGAAAAACGGCAAAAACTCGCATTGTCCATCTCTACAAGCTGGAGGGCCGCCATGTTAAATCTCCCGGTGGATGGGAGGTGGAACCCGACTACAGAAGCAAGGCCCATTGCAATGCATAGCAATGGGGAACCCCATTATTTCAATAGTGTCCAACAAGTTGGCTTCAAAATTTCGTCGGTAACCATAGCAATCCCTATTGGAAATCCCATGAGTCGTGGGTTCCCCATATGACAATTATTTGGCGGGAGATTTCACGTTGCTCTCCTAGACCTCCGTCTGATCGAAGGAGGTAAAAAGGCAATTTAGAGCTTCCCTCGTGGAGTATTCTGAACTATCAAGGATTAGCTGAGTATCGTCAGCATATTGACTGATCTTGAAATCTGTACCTCCAATACTTATCCCATCTATATCTTGATTGTTTCTAATCATGCTCCCGACTACTTCAGCACACAGGAGAAAAATATCAAGGGAAATCGGATCTCGTTGCCTGCAACCTCGGTGTAGGGCAAAGAATGACGATATGTTATCGTTCTGTATGTACATGTACTTATGTTGGTAAAAAACAATTTTACCCATTTTTACCTCCCGGCCAAGTTTGGCCGAAGGGTATTGTCGTCGTTATGTACGTCCGTCCGTCAGAGTGTCTGTCCATCTCGTTACCAAGGTATCTTTAGAACGACTTACCTAGCCACACCAAACTTGCACTGCACATCCATATGCCCGTGACCCAGAACCCTATTGAATAACCTGAGTACCCTAACTCGATTGGTTGGAAACTTTGGTGGCCATCTTTAATTTATTCGAAACATCACAGCTTCCTCGTTACTAATACGAGATTCATAGACCAGTTTAATGCTGTCTGACCTTGTTCCCGAAACATTACAAACGTTTGCTATAACATATTTTTGCTTATTATTGGGGAAAGGATTATATGTCAAAACGGGATTATTTTCTTCGCTCGAAATGGATTCAAGATTCTACTGAAAAAGAAAAAAAAACAGTACATGAAACGCAGTATTAAAAGGACGAGTGCTCATTCACCCCCATGGCTCATTCACCCCCATGGGTTCATTCACCCCCAGGGATAGGGAGATCGCGTGCCCTTTCTATACTACTCATCGCGCATGCGCAGTCGACCCATTCTACTGTAGGGTGCAAGTGGGCATGGAATCTCAGGTAGCGAAAACCCCAGGTCTTCTGGAAGACAATCAATGTCTTACGGAAGAACTTGATGCTAAAGGTCACATACCGTACAGACATGTATCCACATGGGATTTCTCGACTCTCTATACTACAATCCCTCATCAGGACCTTATTGACGGTATAAGTTCATTAATAGTATCTGTGTTCAAGAAAACTGATCGTAGATATATTAATGTCGGAAGCCATAAAGCATTCTTTAGCTCGACTACATACAAGAGATATCATTCATGGGATGTTTCTTTGTTTATAGAGTTGCTTGAATTTCTCATTAAAAATATCTATGTGAAATTTGGCAACAGAATATATCAGCAGCATATAGGTATTCCAATGGGTACTAATTGTGCACCCCTGTTGGCTGACCTGTATCTGTTCTCTTATGAATATGACTATATGCAGGCGCTTTCAAAAACCGATCCATTCAAAGCCCGTTCCTTCTCATTCACCAAACGCTATATAGACGATCTTCTCGCTGTGGATAATCGCTATATAAATGACGCAGTGAAGGATATATATCCACCGTCACTGGATTTGAAGGAAACTACAGATAGCCCTACAGGCACATCTTATTTAGATCTCTATCTCTATAAAAATGAAGCGGGCATTCTCCCTCGTCGACTTTATGACAAAAGAGATGATTACAATTTCGACATCGTAAACTATCCCTTTCTGGATAGTAATATTCCAGTGGGACCTGCATATGGCGTATACATATCTCGCTTAGTAGCATTTGCTAGATCCTGTGTTAAATGTGATGATTTTAATCAACGTCACAAAACATTGTTGCAGAAACTTATAAAACAGGGCTATTCCACCAAGCGCCTCCACTCAAAGTTTCTCAAATTTGGCGATACATATCGCATGCTGATAGCAAAATACGAACGTGGCGTGCAAGATCTATGGCGCTACGTTTCGTAACTTGTGTCTAATTCCGCTTAATCCGGGGCTAGGGGCCGTATGAACCCATGTACTTCAAGATCCTCATGGTACTCATATGAACAGTCACAATCAAAGCGTGACTGAGATACATCATTCTTTAGATGACGACTTTACAACGAATATTATGGATTAAGAATACTGATCAGCGATACGGATTTGATATTTTTGGAACATCATGATGTCTTGCCGGCATCATTGAAAACTGTTGACCGCTTCTCTCTTGCAGGAAACAAGCCTATGTTTATGTATACTATGATTGTCTTTTTAAATTTGGTGCTAATACTGTTATATGGAAAATGGAATAGGTCTTTGGATTATGGACGCGGATATTCTCTAATGGACGACGGCTGGATTATGAATGACGGACTAGACGCTTGTAATCTCACCCCACCCTATCCCGCACCACACCTGCAGGAATAGGGAGATCGCGTGCCCTTTCTATACTACTACTCATCGCGCATGCGCAGTCGACCCATTCTACTGTAGGGTGCAAGCCTGACCCATGGAATCTCAGGTAGCGAAAATCCCAGGTCTCTCGCCCCACCCTATCCCGAGCCACACCTATGCGACCCGCTGTGCAGTGAGTAAAGCAGAGGAGGAGGAGTAGGAGTAAAGCGGAGGAGGAGGAGGAGTAGGACACGCCACGGATTATACTAGGGAGATATCTTTAGAACGATTTACCCTAGGCACTCCAAACTTGCAGTGCTCATCCATATTCTCGTGTCCCAGAACCCTATTGAACCAGGACCCGATTGGTTGAAAACTTCGGCGGCCATCTTTAATTTATGCGAAATCATTAATATTTTGTATCTCAGGAAGCATTTCGCTGTTCAGTGTGAAATTTGGTGTAGATCATCGATGCATCAATAAACCACTTCCACAAAGGTCATCATGAATTGACCAAGTAAATTCTTCGAGCATAGGAAGGTCGCCAAATGAGATATCTAATTACGAATAGGTTCCATGAGCTGAGGACAAATGTGTATAGAAACCATCATTAAAAATACACAAAAAACTATGTCTTGTCGGCATCATTGAAAACTGTTAACCGCCTCTTGCAGGAAACTAGCCTATGTTTTGTATACTATGATTGCCTTTTTGAATTTGGTGTTAATACTGATATATGGGATATGGAATAGGTCTTTGGATTATGGACGCGGATATTCTTTAATGGAGGACGGCTGAATTATGAATGACGGGCTAGACGCTTGTAATGTGCATGTACAATTATAATACCATAACCGAAAAGAGATAGTATATAGTATGGTAACATGCAACTAACAATTTTGTCACCTTCGGGGAACTTTGGGAAGTGGTGAATGTTTGCTGAGGCAGATATAAAATGGCGAGGATATTGCAAAAGTTATAAGTTGATGTGGCGCATAGACCCACTGGATTGGTTTATGAAATAAACGTTTAGAGCTACAGAAAGAATAAATAAGCTGTTTGCAGGGTTAGAACCTCTACCGACTGAGCGCCCGCATATATGTGACTATATGCGGGCGCTTTCAGGGGCCGATCCATTCGGGGCCCGTTCCTTCTCATTCACCAAGCGCTATATAGACGATCTTCTTGCTGTGGATAATCGCTATGTGAATGACGCAGTGAAGGATATATATCCACCTTCACTGGATTTGAAGGAAACTACAGATGGCCTTACGAGCACATCATATTTAGATCTCTATCTCTATAAAAATGAAGCGGGCGTTCTCTCTCGTCGACTTTATGGCAGGGGAGATGATTGCGGTTTCGGCATCGTGGACTGTCCCTTTCTGGACAGTGATATTCCGGTGGGAACTGCATATATGGCGTATGCATGTCTCGCTTAGTGGCATTTGCTGGATCCTGTGTTGAATGTGACGGTTTTAATCAACGTCACAAAACATTGTTGCAGAAACTTATAAAACAGGGCTATTCCACCAAGCGCCTCCACTCAAAATTTCTCAAATTTGGCGATACATATCGCATGCTGATAGCAAAATACGAACGTAGCGTGCAAGATCTATGGCGCTACCTAACTTGTGTCTAATTCCGCTTAACCCGGGGCTAGGGGCCGTATGAACCCATGTACTTCAAGATCCTCATGGAACTCATATAAACAGTCACAATCAAAGCGTGACTGAGATACATCATTCTTTAGATGACGACATTACAACGAATATTATGGATTAAGAATACTGATCAGCGATACGGATTTGATATTTTTGGAACATCATGATGTCTTGCCGGCATCATTGAAAACTGTTGACCGCTTCTCTCTTGCAGGAAACAAGCCTATGTTTATGTATACTATGATTGTCTTTTTGAATTTGGTGCTAATACTGTTATATGGAATATGGAATAGGCCTTTGGATTATGGACGCGGATATTCTCTAATGGACGACGGCTGAATTATGAATGACGGACTAGACGCTTGTAATTCGCATGTATTACTCCCGTCCCATTGGAAACTCCCCCACTCTCTCTCTCGGCGATGCCTGATTGTGGGGGCTTCTTGGTACCCCATTCATTCGACTTGATACCTTTATACGAACGAAGAAGTGTTACTCTCACGTCAGCTGCACGTTGACATATAGAACTACCCATTGCTAGATAGAAATATTCAGAAGGACATTACATATCTCGACTAGTTGAAGTTGAGTATAAGTATTTGCTAGATCCTGTGAAAAAAAAATGTGACGATTTCAATGAAAGCCAAAGAACATTATTGTAGGAACTTGTCAAACAAGACTATTCCGCCAAATTGACTTCTGAGACGGCACTGACGACAAAAAATGCATAACGTAGAAGATCTCTGGTGCTACGTTTCGTAACACCAGCTTGATGTCGCTTAACATGGGGTTAAAGTTCGTTTGAACGTCCGTGTTCTTCACCACATTGTTCAGGGAAATGTCTCAGTCAAAGCATATATGAGATAAACTATACTCTACAAAACAACTTGAAAATAAATTCGGATTAAAGAATACTTCAAGTGATGAGGAATATGAGAACCTTCTGTCTTTCAAGAAACAAACTTCTAACTTTCGTTTAAGGCCAGTTTGCGATTTGTACAAACTGTCGAACGTCATAGGTCTTTCGTTTATTGAAGGGGAAGTTCAATTGTGGACGACGGGTGAATACTGAATATCGAATCGGACGACTATATTTTCATCAATGTGGGGCTAGATTCTTCACAACAAAATATAAAGGCATTTATACAATTATGGAATACAGTGATAAATTGTTACCTTTCACCGAGACGAGTCATTGCAGAAGTTTCGGGTGAACACTCATACCTCAGTCGCTAGGGCATCTCCGCATTCAGGAGAGGTTGTGAGTTCAAATCTAACCGGCGGTTTATTTATTCTTTCTCTCTCGAATCATTTCATACAATACAACGACCGATAAAAAATACTGGTAATTATTACGTCTTTGACATCATAATGTCTTGGCGGCATCATAATTGTTGGCAGCTTTTTTCTCGATATATTTTCATTTTATGCCTGTTTGGAGTTTGGCTCTGATGATGACCAGAAGGATCTTTCTATTATAGACGCGGCAATTCTTTTATGTCTTATTAAAAAGATCTTTCGATTATGGGCGCGGCAATTGTTTATGGCCGACCGATGGTTATTGACTGTTGCATCTGGAGCTTGCAGTGATTAATACTTTCTTCAAGGTTTGAATACAAAACAAAACTGGGTGCCCAGGCTATAGGATTCCAAAGTGCGCCACCGTATTGCGCCGCTGTTTGTGATACTTGATCACGTCTTGATTACGTACAAAATAGTTACGTTCAAGTTCTAAAGGCTTGACATTGTGCCATCTTGATCTTCATTTGGGAATAGCGTACTTGAATATGATTAGGTTGTCAGAAGGCTTGTTGGCGTGTATTTCCTTGTGGTGGTATATACGTCGGCCTAATATGTTACACGAAGACATGAGAAAATTGCTTGCTTACGTGATAACCGAACGACAGGACATGACCTTCGCGAGCTGCATATAACATCAACCAAAGCCGCATGAGCGTGAAGGCATGTGTAGTTTTTTTCTCTCTTGGGTTTATATTAAAAAGTTTGATTTGCATGGTTCAACGACTTGACTGCATTTGCTTAACCTCATAAATTTACCGCTCGAGGTTACGTGAATATATTTTTGGAACAGGACACAGTTGACAGGTATTTCAGAGAACGAATCTAGAATCAGCATTCGGAGAATCCAAAACCCTAATGGAGTGACGCCACATTCGAATGGGCGCAACAGTGTTTATGTTTGTCGACCTGTTCTCTACGCATGAACTGGAAATGAAAATAGAACATATATCAACGACCTATTACTCATTGGGAGCAGCATATCAGTTCACGATAATCCGACCCTTCCACTATTCATTATTATTATCATCTTTATTCCTCCTTCTGGAGAGCATGGATGGCAAATGTACATACAGGAGTAAATAGATATGTGCAATGAAATAAGCACAATGATATAGTTTTGTTTTGCGTTTTCTTATAAGATACGCAACTTGCTTGCCATGACACGTTTTCCATTTCTTTTATAGTTTACACATAGTTAATTTTTAAATACATTTTTACATACATTTTAGGTTCAGACCTGAATTATTTTAAAGTGGGTCTGAATGTCGCAGATCAGTCGTCTGCAACTTCACACTACAATGTCACCGATAATAAAGAATTAAAGAACAGTGCTACTGATAATACTGACTTTTCATTTCGTTGATACTTTTCACACAGTTAATTCTGAAATCATCGCATTCATCAGCTATGCCATACTGTAGTGGACCACCCAGCAACACATGTAAAAGATCCCAATCATCTAAAGCATGCAAATATACACTAAAGTTAACGTCACTAATATTTAAGAAAGAACACCATAATCTATCTCGTTTTTTCTGTCTTATCACAGGACAATACTATGTGTTCTGAAACATCTGAGTACAGCTTTCCACATATGAGGCCAGCCCCCGCTCTCGCTAAACATCTGAGTACAGCTTTCCACATATGAGGCCAGCCCCCGCTCTCGCTAAACATCTGAGTACAGCTTTCCACATATGAGGCCAGCCCCCGCTCTCGCTAAACATCTGAGTACAGCTTTCCACATATGAGGCCAGCCCCCACTCTCGCTAAACATCTGAGTACAGCTTTCCACATATGAGGCCAGCCCCCGCTCTCGCTAAACATCTGAGTACAGCTTTCCACATATGAGGCCAGCCCCCGCTCTCGCTAAACATCTGAGTACAGCTTTCCACATATGAGGCCAGCCTGCGCTCTCGCTAAACATCCGAGTACAGCTTTCCACATATGAGGCCAGCCCCCGCTCTCGCTAAACATACAACACAAAGCGTGTATAGATTGGGGTTCTTGTGCTGGAATTGTGCTAGGTTTTAATATAATAGTATTAGTAATTCAGTATATATATCGATTTCATCGATTATATTATGCCTAAATCACAAGAACTGGAAGCACCAAACACTAGACAAAAAGCCAGTAAAATTGGTCAGGCTACCGGTGAAACAAAGAATACAAATTCGACTATGGCGGATCGTAACGAAGGAAGTGAGGGAAGTTTTCAGGATTTCATGAAGCGACCCATCTGCAAAATGCAACATATACTTCACTCGGTTCTGACAGAACAACGTTACTTTACAGAGAGGCTTGTGAAAGTTGAACGTGTTCAAACAGACATGGTGTCCACCCTGGAATTTACGTGATCGAGAAGCTGAAAACGGAACAGAGGAAAACATTGGCCAAAGTCAAGGAACTTGATGAATCTGAGTTGACCTACGATAACGATCAGCTACGAGAACGGGTTAAAAGTAA
Source organism: Hanleya hanleyi (assembly GCA_036873755.1). Taxonomy (NCBI): domain Eukaryota; kingdom Metazoa; phylum Mollusca; class Polyplacophora; order Lepidopleurida; family Hanleyidae; genus Hanleya; species Hanleya hanleyi. The sequence continues at coordinate 56,347 of JAVTVY010027832.1, forward strand.
CGAGAGACATAGCAAGTCGTTCTATTTACGGTTCGGGGGTATTGAGGAAATAATGGCGAAATCCCACATGATCGGATCAAGGATATTATTGAAAATCAGTTGAAATTATCCGACATAATCGTGGAGAATGTTCACCGGTCTGGAGAGAAAATTGAAGGCAAAACCCAACATACTATTGCAAGGTTCATTCTCAGACCACAGCGCAGAGAGGTTCTTCTCCGTTCCAAAACAATGCTAAAAGATAGTCCCATATATGTTACTGACGATCTCATCTTCGAGGACAGAAAAGCAAAATCAGAACTTCGTGAAACGATGCATGGCTGATCTATACAAGCAAGGCAAAAGGGTGAGATTCGCGCGTGGAAAACTGTTTGTCGACGGCAGAGAATACAAAGCCTGAATTTGGAAAATTCCTATCCAAAACAGTTACTACTTGACAATGACCTGTAAAAGCTCTAAGTGATTTGTTCAATCTTGTATATTCGTATATCTATACTTCATTTTTACGACACTCGACGATATCATCGACTTATTTTTAACATTTTCAGGAAAATTTTCTCCAATACATACATACGTACATACACCATGCTATATTTACTTTCCATTATATTGCCGGCTACGATGTCTATATTTGAAAGAAAATATATTTCTCTCTGAAGTTTCTTATCATAAAAATATGTTATGTGTATACGGTTTGTGATGTGTGCGTGATAGGGAGGGGGGTTAGCTACATGATAATTACAAGCTTCTGGTCCGTCATTCATAATTCAGCCGTCGTCCATTAGAGAATATCCGCGTCCATAATCCAAAGACCTATTCCATATTCCATATAACAGTATTAGCACCAAATTCAAAAATGTCACATTTAACTATTTTTTTGTTCAGTGTTGTTTGGAGACTAATTAGTATGCACACACTGCTGGTCGTATTCCCACCGTTCCTAAATTTCTAAACTTCTACATGCACCTGTTTTCTTTTGTAGTATCCCACCAGCAATTCAGTTCCACTGTTTCAAAGTAGAATGCATACTATTTCGAATCGTGCTTCAGATTCCGAATTTTAATCTTGTCAATTTATTTTCCCGTGTATCGTAGTTTGTATTGTTTAATTAGCGTCGCTCTCACCACCGAGAGGGAATCTGGCGCTAAATGCACACGTTCCACCTGTGCAAAATACCCTGTTTTTATATGCTCCAGGTGTAACATTCTCTTTTTTGTTTTACTTTAATTTCTTTTGTCTGAAGGTTTGTCTCATTGTCACTAGTAATGTTCAATTTCTGTGTTATAATTGCGTCTCTAGCAAAACATGTCACCTAGGCCCACACAAATCCACTACTGTTTTGATTAGTGAGTACAGCTTCGTGCTACCCTCAGTCATTATTATAATTACATTCAGCGATTATTAGATTTCACATTTCGTAACTTTCCACCTCCAATTTACCTCATCCAACCATGAACTTACTTAGTGAACTGCCCTTTTATATTTATAATATAGATGTTGATTGCACTCTCAACCCAGAAAAGATAAACTTCTCGAAGGATTTGAATATATGTGTTTTAACCCCATACAGCTACATTACTCGGAAAATTTTACTTATGCGACAGACGATACTGAAGGTGAGCATTCCCACTGGGGAAACACCGGATCACACCGGATCACACCGGAGTCCAATTATTATTTCGAAGATAAATTTGAATCGTTCATCAGAACTAATTCCATCTCGGACAATAAATCTATCTCAACCCTACATGTTAATGCAAGAAGCTTAAAAAACAGTTCAGTGAAGTCATTGCACTCATCCATGAACTTTAAATTTTCTTTCGTTGGAATTACGGAAAGCTGGCTTGACCCCTCGACCGAAAAGCTGTACACTATCCCTGGTTATCAACCTTTTCCTCTTTTGAGGAAAACAAAACAAGGTGGGGGGATTGGTCTTTATATTAACGATGTGTTCACCAGCTTTAAAATTCGCGACGATCTCTCTTTTACCGATGAACATGACCAACATGAATCACTCTTTGTTGAAGTTTTTGATGGTAAAAACACATACATTATTGGATTTATTTATCACCCACCTGGACAAAATGTTGAGAGTTTCAACACCAGTTTACTTTCCATCTTAAATAATCTAAAACCCGAAAATAAAAACTACATTATAATGGAAGATTTCAACATTGATCTTTTCAAAACCAGTCACCATGGCCCATCAAAAACGTTCCTGGAAACCATGAAAACATTTTATTTCTTCCCAAAAATTACAAAACCCACCAGAGTAAAATCTCATTCAGCGACTCTAATAGATAACATATTTACAAATTTTCACGAAGACGACCTGGGTTCTGGTATAATGATATCTGACATAACTGACCATTTTCCTATTTTTCACGCAACAAACCGCCTTCGACAAACACGTTCAAATCCCGAAAAGTAAATCCTGTCCTAAAAGAACTTTTCGATGAGAAACTAACAAACTTGTACTGGCAACAAGTGCTTAACGATGATGATACTAACAGCACCTTAAATACTTTTATTTATACATTTACTAATATATACGATGATTGCTTCCCCATAATAACTAGAACCACCCATAAGATTACAATACTTAAACCGTGGATAACCCCACTCTATTCGAGAAAAATATAGATTATACAAGATGGACATATCGAAAAAAGGTTGTGAAGTAACTCGTGAATATAAAGTTTACAGGAACAAACTAAACCACACTCTTAGACTAGCAAAGAACAAATACTATGGAAACAAATTTATCGAATCGTATAATAATATTAATGGAACCTGGAAAGTCATAAATGGGTTATAAGGTAGAAAAAAATCTAGCGATCTTCCTAGTGTTTTTAATTTCAATGGTAATGATATCACGGAACCTTCGGAGATTGCCACAAAGTTCACTTCTCTTCTATTGCCTCCGATCTGGCCTCAAAAATTCCATCTACTCAAAATGACTTCACAAAATATCTTGACAATACATACAATAAAGACTTCTCCTTCAAACCGTGTACATCTTCTGAAATAAATGAGATAGTACATATGCTTAAAAATGGCTCACCTGGCATTGACGCTATTCGCATGTCAATCATAAAACCGATATCGAGCCTAATATCTGCTCCCCTATCGCATATTGTAAATCTTTCCTTCCAAAATCGAATCGTTCCCACTTCCCTTAAGAATGCAAAGGTTACTCCAGTTTTCAAATCTGGAAACAAAACCCTAGCCGAGAATTATCGCCCTATTTTTGTTCTGCCATGTTTCAGCAAAATCTTTGAAAAACTTGTTGTCTTGAGGATGGCCGCATTCCTAGAAGCAGAGATGATTATATCCCCTAATCAATATTGATTTCGAGCAAACCATTCTACATTACTTGCCGTTCTTTCTTTATACGACAAACTCGTTGCTGCAAAGGAACTAAAGCAGTTCAGCATTACTACATTCTTGGATCTTTCCAAAGCATTTGATACAGTAAATCACGAGATCCTCTTATACATAAACTTGATTACTATGGTTTCCGGGGTGTCACAAATAACTGGTTTCGTAGCTATCTATCATCTCGCCACCAGTGAGTATCCTACAACGGCACTATATCTTCTTTCAATCCTATTAGTACGGTGTGCCACAAGGATCAATGCTAGGACCCATACTCCTTTTAATATATATAAACGACATTAAGAAGGCCACATCGGTGCTACCCTATCCGACGCCGATTTTATTAGACTTGCGGAAAATATGTCACAGGAACTTGAAAACAAATTTATATTATTTAAACCAAATAGATCAACAAATGTAAATATCCCTAAGGTTTCAATATTTGGCACCGAAATTGAATCTGTTTCTAGCTTTAAATTCCTTGGGGTTTATTTTAACGACAGATTAAATTGGCAAACACATATTGACGAACTAACTTTAAAAATGTCGAGAAATATCGGTGTTATCAACGCAATACGGAACTGCCTCAACAGGAAAACCTTGATTATGCTGTACTATTCTTTGTTGTATTCTTACGTACCGGTATCTTACTGTAATTTAGTATGGGGAAACACATTCTCAACTCATCTCAACACACTTGTGATATTACAAAAGAGAATTATCCGTGTAATAACTTTCAGCGTTAAATATGCCCATTCTAGTCCCTTAATGAAACAACTAGACATCCTCTCCCTATTTCAGTTAAACAACTTCCTAATTTTGATTTCTCAATAATCCCCTCTCTATTCCTACCAACTATTCAAATTATTTTACAAAACTCTCTGAAGACCATTGTTATCCCACTCGACAAGCCAATCTCAATTTACATAGGGCGAGAATGCAGTCAAATCTATTAAGTCCCGACTGAAATCGCACCTCATTTAATTATCATGATATGTGAATCAGTGTACTGAAGGGTGTACTTTCTCATTATACTCAAATTGTGAATCTTGGGAGTTAACTCATCTCAGGCCATCACAAGGGACACGAGACAAAATACAGTATGCAAATATACTGAACTCTCACTATATATATCTTATTGAAATATAATTCACTACACAGGGCTCCATGGTATATTCACAATGTATTGCACTTTTATATACCGATATATTTGTGAACACACCCAGCGTCTCATGCTAATCTATTACTATTATTATTATTAATTATCTGGGATTTAACAAGCCCTCTGGGGTTTTATTCTCGTCATATTTCTATGTTACTATACCCTACTTGTACATATATATATATATCATTTGTATATGATGAATACACAATCAATCAGTGGTGACAGATTTTAAATTAGTACACGCGTCTTTGGTACGGTTGAACGAAACACCATTGCTTGCCAGTGCGATGCACACATGGGTTGTTTCGTCTACACATACGCATGAACATATATCAACGACCTATTACTCATTGGGGACAACATATCAGATCACGATAATCCGACCCGTCCACTTTTCATGAAATAATGAAACAGGACCTGGGTAGCTAATTGGCATTAGTATAGGTCCGCACAACATTCAATCAGATTTTAATTTTGGCTTTCCAAAGATACAGCACTAATTGTCTTCTTTGGAAATACAGTTACACGGGAACTTTGGGTCTCAAACTTAACAGTGTTTGAACCCCTCTTGATGCTAAGATTTAGCTGATGTTTGGACACAATGTACAACCGTGACATTCTGATCATCATTTGGTATACTCCACACATCATCTCCCCAAATGTAGCCACTATCAACAAAATGCGATTTTTAATGGTTCCTTGAATTTGGGGTCAAAGTGACCTTGACCTCAACTTTGGCAAGCGACACATCTAACTATTATAGTGTATCCACTCACATGAACTTGCAACTGTAGAAAACTGTCATAGGTATAGACACCACATAAATTATAAGTCGGCCTATTGGCAGTCTTATTAAAAATACGGGAAGAGGTGTTGTATCTACAGAGATGGTAGCTATGAAACTATCCCAAGCGAGATATCTATGTGAGAAATTTCAGTACTATTGGCATCATTTAATTTGATCAACGAAAACGTTTGTACCAACACAAGCGCGAAAAGAGGCAAAATTAGGGAACCTGGGGCAATCTTGCTTAGTTCTAGATATGTACATGGATTCTGTTGTATTGAAAGAAACCTGATGTCAAAAGAAATGAAGTTTGAAGGATATCTGACAAAAATCGGTGAAACATTTGATGAAGAAAATCGAGCAAATATGCAGGGGAGTGCGATTTTCTTCAATTTGTGACCGAAAGTCTCTTAGAAGAAATAAATGACTTATAATCCATGGTAAATGTACCGAATTTTAACTATTATTTCTAATATTAAAACAGTTTTACTAAAGTTAATTGTTCAGTTGATCACCATGTGTGCTTGGACCACCAAAAGTCGTTACCCTGGGGGACTGCTCGATTTTTAACAGTTTTTATCTTTTGACATGTCTGGCAGCTCAAGCCGGTTACTTTTTTCGCCAGTATATAGAGTGCATTATGAATTCTTATTTTGGCAAAATATTAAATTTATATATTGATGTCTAATATTGTGGGTTTAGGGAGCCGAATCGTGAAGATTCTAAGTTCACTGAGACGGAGACCTCCAGAAGAAGGTATGTACACCCTACATAATTTGAATACAGAATTCAAATAACACGAACTGCTACAGCCTGTAAATCCGGCTTTAAATCAATAGGACTATGTAAAACACCCATTTTAACAAGTATTGCAGAGCCGCCTGTAACCTTTCCATGCTCCTCCATAGCATAGGAATAATAAGGTGTATATTGCCGTCTTTCACGTTTATTTTGTCTTAAACAATTACCCAACCATGGATGTGCATCAAAGCGGGGTGGTAGATGGATGCATTTTGAATTCCGTTACCCGGAGATAAACGCGGACATTTGATTAATATTAAAAGTACCTGATTGGATGACCAGCTGTACTTACCGAGTTACTTTAGTATGAGGCCTAACCAAAACCGCATTCGATCCATAGAAATCCTGTTCCATAATCGAAATATCTCATTCTTGTGACACTAATAGCAACATTAAGCTACTTCCGCAAAGGGGAAAACGTCCTCTTTCTTGCGATGCATCTGAATGTCTTACCTTTGAAAATCTATAGCTCATGTGTGTATTTGTTCTTGATACTCCATGAATTCTGGTTCCATCCGCACGGAACATTTTTGAATTATTTGCTAGGACATAAATCATATTTAGATCTATGTCTCTATAAAAATGAAACGGGCAGTCTCCCTCGTCGACTTTATGACAAAAGAGATCATTAGAATTTCGACATCGTAAACTATCCCTTTCTGGACAGTAATATTCCAGTGCGACCTACATATGGCGTATACATATCTCGCCTAGTAGCATTTGCTAGATCCTGTTTTAAATGTGACGATTTTAATCAACGTCACAAGACATTGTTGCAGAAACTTATAAAACAGGGCTATTCCACCAAGCGCCTCCACTCAATATTTCTCAAATTTGGCGATACATATCGGATGCTGATAGCAAAATACAAACGAAGCGTACAAGATCTATGGCGTTACGTTTCGTAACTTGTGTCTAATTCCGCTTAACCTGGAGCTAGGGCCCGTATGAACCCATGTACTTCAAGATCCTGATGGTGCTCATATGAACAGTCACAATCAAAGCGTGACTGAGATACATCATTCTCTAGATGACGACTTAACAACGATTATTATGGATTAAGAATACTGATCAGCGATATGGATTTTATATTTTTGGAACATCATGATGTCTTGTCGGCATCATTGAAAACTGTTGACCGCTTCTCTCTTGCAGGAAACTAGCCTATGTTTATGTATACTATGATTGTCTTTTTGAATTTGGTGCTACTACTGTTATATGGAATATGGAATAGGTCTTTGGTTTATGGAGGCGGATATTCTTTAATGGACGACGGCTGAATTATGAATGACGGACTTGTAATTCTGTTTGGGAGATGACTACTACCGAAATGCGGATTTTCCTGGCCAATATTGAACGGGAATCTGTAAGGTATCAAGACCACAAACCGGACAGCGGTCGTCCTCATGGTGATAATGGCTGAAGTTAATAACGCAGTCACCTGCTGGTTTTGTGACTGTCCGGCCCGAAACAGAGAACCACGAATGAAAGCTGCTCCAGAAAAAAGAATGGGATAGGCAATCACTTGAAATAATTTCTTCTGGGTTAATTAAACAATTTTCTCTCAGGTGTGGAAGTGAAAATAACATTCTTATATTAGCTCAACACCAAATTTCTCCCATGGGGAAACCATAGTGTATACAGAGGATTGGTACAATAGTGCCGACTACTTCTTCTCCGTAAAGTTACCATGGCGGTACCAGAGCGGACCGTCGGTGGTTGTTCGCTCTATTACATGTAATACCATATTGATACCATAACCGAAAAGAGAGTGTCACCGCTACCATAGTATGGTAACATGCAGCTAACAATTTTGTCACCTTCGGGAACTTTGGGATGTAGTGAATGCTTGATGAGGCATAAAATGGCGAGGACATATGCATAACTTATAAGTTGGTGTGGCGCATAGACCCACTGGATTGATTTATAAAATATACGTTTAGAGCTACAGAAAGAATAAATAAGCTGTTTGCAGGGTTAGAACCTCTACCGACTGAGCTATGACTCCGCATGTATTACTCCCCTGTCCCATTGGAAACTCCCCCACTCTCTCTCTCTCTCTCTCTCTCTCTCTCTCTCTCTGCGATGCCTAATTGTGGGGGTTTCTTGGTACCCTATTCAGTCGACTTGATACCTTTATAAGAATGAAAAACTGTTACTCTCACTTCAACTGCACGTTGACATATATAACTACCCATTTCTAGATAGTAATATTCAGAAGCACATTACATATCTCGACTAGTTGAAGTTGAGTATAAGTATTTGCAAGATCCGGTGAAAAAATGTGACGATTTCAATGAAAGCCAAAGGACATTATTGTAGGAACTTGCCAATCAAACGACACTATTCCGCCAAATTGAATTCTGAGACGGCACTGACGACAAAAAAAAGGCATAACGTAGAAGATTTCTGGTGCTACGTTTCGTAAGCTGTGCTTGATGTCGCTTAACATGAGGTTAAAGGTCGTTTGAACGCCCGTGTTCTTCACCACATTGTTCAGGGAAATATCTCAGTCAAAGCATTATGAGATAAACTATGCTCTACAAAACGATTTGAAAATAAATTCGGATTAAAGAATACTTCAAGTGTCTTTCCTTCCAAAATCGAATCGTTCCCACTTCCCTTAAGAATGCAAAGGTTACTCCAGTTTTCAAATCTGGAAACAAAACCCTAGCCGAGAATTATCGCCCTATTTTTGTTCTGCCATGTTTCAGCAAAATCTTTGAAAAACTTGTTGTCTTGAGGATGGCCGCATTCCTAGAAGCAGAGATGATTATATCCCCTAATCAATATTGATTTCGAGCAAACCATTCTACATTACTTGCCGTTCTTTCTTTATACGACAAACTCGTTGCTGCAAAGGAACTAAAGCAGTTCAGCATTACTACATTCTTGGATCTTTCCAAAGCATTTGATACAGTAAATCACGAGATCCTCTTATACATAAACTTGATTACTATGGTTTCCGGGGTGTCACAAATAACTGGTTTCGTAGCTATCTATCATCTCGCCACCAGTGAGTATCCTACAACGGCACTATATCTTCTTTCAATCCTATTAGTACGGTGTGCCACAAGGATCAATGCTAGGACCCATACTCCTTTTAATATATATAAACGACATTAAGAAGGCCACATCGGTGCTACCCTATCCGACGCCGATTTTATTAGACTTGCGGAAAATATGTCACAGGAACTTGAAAACAAATTTATATTATTTAAACCAAATAGATCAACAAATGTAAATATCCCTAAGGTTTCAATATTTGGCACCGAAATTGAATCTGTTTCTAGCTTTAAATTCCTTGGGGTTTATTTTAACGACAGATTAAATTGGCAAACACATATTGACGAACTAACTTTAAAAATGTCGAGAAATATCGGTGTTATCAACGCAATACGGAACTGCCTCAACAGGAAAACCTTGATTATGCTGTACTATTCTTTGTTGTATTCTTACGTACCGGTATCTTACTGTAATTTAGTATGGGGAAACACATTCTCAACTCATCTCAACACACTTGTGATATTACAAAAGAGAATTATCCGTGTAATAACTTTCAGCGTTAAATATGCCCATTCTAGTCCCTTAATGAAACAACTAGACATCCTCTCCCTATTTCAGTTAAACAACTTCCTAATTTTGATTTCTCAATAATCCCCTCTCTATTCCTACCAACTATTCAAATTATTTTACAAAACTCTCTGAAGACCATTGTTATCCCACTCGACAAGCCAATCTCAATTTACATAGGGCGAGAATGCAGTCAAATCTATTAAGTCCCGACTGAAATCGCACCTCATTTAATTATCATGATATGTGAATCAGTGTACTGAAGGGTGTACTTTCTCATTATACTCAAATTGTGAATCTTGGGAGTTAACTCATCTCAGGCCATCACAAGGGACACGAGACAAAATACAGTATGCAAATATACTGAACTCTCACTATATATATCTTATTGAAATATAATTCACTACACAGGGCTCCATGGTATATTCACAATGTATTGCACTTTTATATACCGATATATTTGTGAACACACCCAGCGTCTCATGCTAATCTATTACTATTATTATTATTAATTATCTGGGATTTAACAAGCCCTCTGGGGTTTTATTCTCGTCATATTTCTATGTTACTATACCCTACTTGTACATATATATATATATCATTTGTATATGATGAATACACAATCAATCAGTGGTGACAGATTTTAAATTAGTACACGCGTCTTTGGTACGGTTGAACGAAACACCATTGCTTGCCAGTGCGATGCACACATGGGTTGTTTCGTCTACACATACGCATGAACATATATCAACGACCTATTACTCATTGGGGACAACATATCAGATCACGATAATCCGACCCGTCCACTTTTCATGAAATAATGAAACAGGACCTGGGTAGCTAATTGGCATTAGTATAGGTCCGCACAACATTCAATCAGATTTTAATTTTGGCTTTCCAAAGATACAGCACTAATTGTCTTCTTTGGAAATACAGTTACACGGGAACTTTGGGTCTCAAACTTAACAGTGTTTGAACCCCTCTTGATGCTAAGATTTAGCTGATGTTTGGACACAATGTACAACCGTGACATTCTGATCATCATTTGGTATACTCCACACATCATCTCCCCAAATGTAGCCACTATCAACAAAATGCGATTTTTAATGGTTCCTTGAATTTGGGGTCAAAGTGACCTTGACCTCAACTTTGGCAAGCGACACATCTAACTATTATAGTGTATCCACTCACATGAACTTGCAACTGTAGAAAACTGTCATAGGTATAGACACCACATAAATTATAAGTCGGCCTATTGGCAGTCTTATTAAAAATACGGGAAGAGGTGTTGTATCTACAGAGATGGTAGCTATGAAACTATCCCAAGCGAGATATCTATGTGAGAAATTTCAGTACTATTGGCATCATTTAATTTGATCAACGAAAACGTTTGTACCAACACAAGCGCGAAAAGAGGCAAAATTAGGGAACCTGGGGCAATCTTGCTTAGTTCTAGATATGTACATGGATTCTGTTGTATTGAAAGAAACCTGATGTCAAAAGAAATGAAGTTTGAAGGATATCTGACAAAAATCGGTGAAACATTTGATGAAGAAAATCGAGCAAATATGCAGGGGAGTGCGATTTTCTTCAATTTGTGACCGAAAGTCTCTTAGAAGAAATAAATGACTTATAATCCATGGTAAATGTACCGAATTTTAACTATTATTTCTAATATTAAAACAGTTTTACTAAAGTTAATTGTTCAGTTGATCACCATGTGTGCTTGGACCACCAAAAGTCGTTACCCTGGGGGACTGCTCGATTTTTAACAGTTTTTATCTTTTGACATGTCTGGCAGCTCAAGCCGGTTACTTTTTTCGCCAGTATATAGAGTGCATTATGAATTCTTATTTTGGCAAAATATTAAATTTATATATTGATGTCTAATATTGTGGGTTTAGGGAGCCGAATCGTGAAGATTCTAAGTTCACTGAGACGGAGACCTCCAGAAGAAGGTATGTACACCCTACATAATTTGAATACAGAATTCAAATAACACGAACTGCTACAGCCTGTAAATCCGGCTTTAAATCAATAGGACTATGTAAAACACCCATTTTAACAAGTATTGCAGAGCCGCCTGTAACCTTTCCATGCTCCTCCATAGCATAGGAATAATAAGGTGTATATTGCCGTCTTTCACGTTTATTTTGTCTTAAACAATTACCCAACCATGGATGTGCATCAAAGCGGGGTGGTAGATGGATGCATTTTGAATTCCGTTACCCGGAGATAAACGCGGACATTTGATTAATATTAAAAGTACCTGATTGGATGACCAGCTGTACTTACCGAGTTACTTTAGTATGAGGCCTAACCAAAACCGCATTCGATCCATAGAAATCCTGTTCCATAATCGAAATATCTCATTCTTGTGACACTAATAGCAACATTAAGCTACTTCCGCAAAGGGGAAAACGTCCTCTTTCTTGCGATGCATCTGAATGTCTTACCTTTGAAAATCTATAGCTCATGTGTGTATTTGTTCTTGATACTCCATGAATTCTGGTTCCATCCGCACGGAACATTTTTGAATTATTTGCTAGGACATAAATCATATTTAGATCTATGTCTCTATAAAAATGAAACGGGCAGTCTCCCTCGTCGACTTTATGACAAAAGAGATCATTAGAATTTCGACATCGTAAACTATCCCTTTCTGGACAGTAATATTCCAGTGCGACCTACATATGGCGTATACATATCTCGCCTAGTAGCATTTGCTAGATCCTGTTTTAAATGTGACGATTTTAATCAACGTCACAAGACATTGTTGCAGAAACTTATAAAACAGGGCTATTCCACCAAGCGCCTCCACTCAATATTTCTCAAATTTGGCGATACATATCGGATGCTGATAGCAAAATACAAACGAAGCGTACAAGATCTATGGCGTTACGTTTCGTAACTTGTGTCTAATTCCGCTTAACCTGGAGCTAGGGCCCGTATGAACCCATGTACTTCAAGATCCTGATGGTGCTCATATGAACAGTCACAATCAAAGCGTGACTGAGATACATCATTCTCTAGATGACGACTTAACAACGATTATTATGGATTAAGAATACTGATCAGCGATATGGATTTTATATTTTTGGAACATCATGATGTCTTGTCGGCATCATTGAAAACTGTTGACCGCTTCTCTCTTGCAGGAAACTAGCCTATGTTTATGTATACTATGATTGTCTTTTTGAATTTGGTGCTACTACTGTTATATGGAATATGGAATAGGTCTTTGGTTTATGGAGGCGGATATTCTTTAATGGACGACGGCTGAATTATGAATGACGGACTTGTAATTCTGTTTGGGAGATGACTACTACCGAAATGCGGATTTTCCTGGCCAATATTGAACGGGAATCTGTAAGGTATCAAGACCACAAACCGGACAGCGGTCGTCCTCATGGTGATAATGGCTGAAGTTAATAACGCAGTCACCTGCTGGTTTTGTGACTGTCCGGCCCGAAACAGAGAACCACGAATGAAAGCTGCTCCAGAAAAAAGAATGGGATAGGCAATCACTTGAAATAATTTCTTCTGGGTTAATTAAACAATTTTCTCTCAGGTGTGGAAGTGAAAATAACATTCTTATATTAGCTCAACACCAAATTTCTCCCATGGGGAAACCATAGTGTATACAGAGGATTGGTACAATAGTGCCGACTACTTCTTCTCCGTAAAGTTACCATGGCGGTACCAGAGCGGACCGTCGGTGGTTGTTCGCTCTATTACATGTAATACCATATTGATACCATAACCGAAAAGAGAGTGTCACCGCTACCATAGTATGGTAACATGCAGCTAACAATTTTGTCACCTTCGGGAACTTTGGGATGTAGTGAATGCTTGATGAGGCATAAAATGGCGAGGACATATGCATAACTTATAAGTTGGTGTGGCGCATAGACCCACTGGATTGATTTATAAAATATACGTTTAGAGCTACAGAAAGAATAAATAAGCTGTTTGCAGGGTTAGAACCTCTACCGACTGAGCTATGACTCCGCATGTATTACTCCCCTGTCCCATTGGAAACTCCCCCACTCTCTCTCTCTCTCTCTCTCTCTCTCTCTGCGATGCCTAATTGTGGGGGTTTCTTGGTACCCTATTCAGTCGACTTGATACCTTTATAAGAATGAAAAACTGTTACTCTCACTTCAACTGCACGTTGACATATATAACTACCCATTTCTAGATAGTAATATTCAGAAGCACATTACATATCTCGACTAGTTGAAGTTGAGTATAAGTATTTGCAAGATCCGGTGAAAAAATGTGACGATTTCAATGAAAGCCAAAGGACATTATTGTAGGAACTTGCCAATCAAACGACACTATTCCGCCAAATTGAATTCTGAGACGGCACTGACGACAAAAAAAAGGCATAACGTAGAAGATTTCTGGTGCTACGTTTCGTAAGCTGTGCTTGATGTCGCTTAACATGAGGTTAAAGGTCGTTTGAACGCCCGTGTTCTTCACCACATTGTTCAGGGAAATATCTCAGTCAAAGCATTATGAGATAAACTATGCTCTACAAAACGATTTGAAAATAAATTCGGATTAAAGAATACTTCAAGTGTCTTTCCTTCCAAAATCGAATCGTTCCCACTTCCCTTAAGAATGCAAAGGTTACTCCAGTTTTCAAATCTGGAAACAAAACCCTAGCCGAGAATTATCGCCCTATTTTTGTTCTGCCATGTTTCAGCAAAATCTTTGAAAAACTTGTTGTCTTGAGGATGGCCGCATTCCTAGAAGCAGAGATGATTATATCCCCTAATCAATATTGATTTCGAGCAAACCATTCTACATTACTTGCCGTTCTTTCTTTATACGACAAACTCGTTGCTGCAAAGGAACTAAAGCAGTTCAGCATTACTACATTCTTGGATCTTTCCAAAGCATTTGATACAGTAAATCACGAGATCCTCTTATACATAAACTTGATTACTATGGTTTCCGGGGTGTCACAAATAACTGGTTTCGTAGCTATCTATCATCTCGCCACCAGTGAGTATCCTACAACGGCACTATATCTTCTTTCAATCCTATTAGTACGGTGTGCCACAAGGATCAATGCTAGGACCCATACTCCTTTTAATATATATAAACGACATTAAGAAGGCCACATCGGTGCTACCCTATCCGACGCCGATTTTATTAGACTTGCGGAAAATATGTCACAGGAACTTGAAAACAAATTTATATTATTTAAACCAAATAGATCAACAAATGTAAATATCCCTAAGGTTTCAATATTTGGCACCGAAATTGAATCTGTTTCTAGCTTTAAATTCCTTGGGGTTTATTTTAACGACAGATTAAATTGGCAAACACATATTGACGAACTAACTTTAAAAATGTCGAGAAATATCGGTGTTATCAACGCAATACGGAACTGCCTCAACAGGAAAACCTTGATTATGCTGTACTATTCTTTGTTGTATTCTTACGTACCGGTATCTTACTGTAATTTAGTATGGGGAAACACATTCTCAACTCATCTCAACACACTTGTGATATTACAAAAGAGAATTATCCGTGTAATAACTTTCAGCGTTAAATATGCCCATTCTAGTCCCTTAATGAAACAACTAGACATCCTCTCCCTATTTCAGTTAAACAACTTCCTAATTTTGATTTCTCAATAATCCCCTCTCTATTCCTACCAACTATTCAAATTATTTTACAAAACTCTCTGAAGACCATTGTTATCCCACTCGACAAGCCAATCTCAATTTACATAGGGCGAGAATGCAGTCAAATCTATTAAGTCCCGACTGAAATCGCACCTCATTTAATTATCATGATATGTGAATCAGTGTACTGAAGGGTGTACTTTCTCATTATACTCAAATTGTGAATCTTGGGAGTTAACTCATCTCAGGCCATCACAAGGGACACGAGACAAAATACAGTATGCAAATATACTGAACTCTCACTATATATATCTTATTGAAATATAATTCACTACACAGGGCTCCATGGTATATTCACAATGTATTGCACTTTTATATACCGATATATTTGTGAACACACCCAGCGTCTCATGCTAATCTATTACTATTATTATTATTAATTATCTGGGATTTAACAAGCCCTCTGGGGTTTTATTCTCGTCATATTTCTATGTTACTATACCCTACTTGTACATATATATATATATCATTTGTATATGATGAATACACAATCAATCAGTGGTGACAGATTTTAAATTAGTACACGCGTCTTTGGTACGGTTGAACGAAACACCATTGCTTGCCAGTGCGATGCACACATGGGTTGTTTCGTCTACACATACGCATGAACATATATCAACGACCTATTACTCATTGGGGACAACATATCAGATCACGATAATCCGACCCGTCCACTTTTCATGAAATAATGAAACAGGACCTGGGTAGCTAATTGGCATTAGTATAGGTCCGCACAACATTCAATCAGATTTTAATTTTGGCTTTCCAAAGATACAGCACTAATTGTCTTCTTTGGAAATACAGTTACACGGGAACTTTGGGTCTCAAACTTAACAGTGTTTGAACCCCTCTTGATGCTAAGATTTAGCTGATGTTTGGACACAATGTACAACCGTGACATTCTGATCATCATTTGGTATACTCCACACATCATCTCCCCAAATGTAGCCACTATCAACAAAATGCGATTTTTAATGGTTCCTTGAATTTGGGGTCAAAGTGACCTTGACCTCAACTTTGGCAAGCGACACATCTAACTATTATAGTGTATCCACTCACATGAACTTGCAACTGTAGAAAACTGTCATAGGTATAGACACCACATAAATTATAAGTCGGCCTATTGGCAGTCTTATTAAAAATACGGGAAGAGGTGTTGTATCTACAGAGATGGTAGCTATGAAACTATCCCAAGCGAGATATCTATGTGAGAAATTTCAGTACTATTGGCATCATTTAATTTGATCAACGAAAACGTTTGTACCAACACAAGCGCGAAAAGAGGCAAAATTAGGGAACCTGGGGCAATCTTGCTTAGTTCTAGATATGTACATGGATTCTGTTGTATTGAAAGAAACCTGATGTCAAAAGAAATGAAGTTTGAAGGATATCTGACAAAAATCGGTGAAACATTTGATGAAGAAAATCGAGCAAATATGCAGGGGAGTGCGATTTTCTTCAATTTGTGACCGAAAGTCTCTTAGAAGAAATAAATGACTTATAATCCATGGTAAATGTACCGAATTTTAACTATTATTTCTAATATTAAAACAGTTTTACTAAAGTTAATTGTTCAGTTGATCACCATGTGTGCTTGGACCACCAAAAGTCGTTACCCTGGGGGACTGCTCGATTTTTAACAGTTTTTATCTTTTGACATGTCTGGCAGCTCAAGCCGGTTACTTTTTTCGCCAGTATATAGAGTGCATTATGAATTCTTATTTTGGCAAAATATTAAATTTATATATTGATGTCTAATATTGTGGGTTTAGGGAGCCGATCGTGAAGATTCTAAGTTCACTGAGACGGAGACCTCCAGAAGAAGGTATGTACACCCTACATAATTTGAATACAGAATTCAAATAACACGAACTGCTACAGCCTGTAAATCCGGCTTTAAATCAATAGGACTATGTAAAACACCCATTTTAACAAGTATTGCAGAGCCGCCTGTAACCTTTCCATGCTCCTCCATAGCATAGGAATAATAAGGTGTATATTGCCGTCTTTCACGTTTATTTTGTCTTAAACAATTACCCAACCATGGATGTGCATCAAAGCGGGGTGGTAGATGGATGCATTTTGAATTCCGTTACCCGGAGATAAACGCGGACATTTGATTAATATTAAAAGTACCTGATTGGATGACCAGCTGTACTTACCGAGTTACTTTAGTATGAGGCCTAACCAAAACCGCATTCGATCCATAGAAATCCTGTTCCATAATCGAAATATCTCATTCTTGTGACACTAATAGCAACATTAAGCTACTTCCGCAAAGGGGAAAACGTCCTCTTTCTTGCGATGCATCTGAATGTCTTACCTTTGAAAATCTATAGCTCATGTGTGTATTTGTTCTTGATACTCCATGAATTCTGGTTCCATCCGCACGGAACATTTTTGAATTATTTGCTAGGACATAAATCATATTTAGATCTATGTCTCTATAAAAATGAAACGGGCAGTCTCCCTCGTCGACTTTATGACAAAAGAGATCATTAGAATTTCGACATCGTAAACTATCCCTTTCTGGACAGTAATATTCCAGTGCGACCTACATATGGCGTATACATATCTCGCCTAGTAGCATTTGCTAGATCCTGTTTTAAATGTGACGATTTTAATCAACGTCACAAGACATTGTTGCAGAAACTTATAAAACAGGGCTATTCCACCAAGCGCCTCCACTCAATATTTCTCAAATTTGGCGATACATATCGGATGCTGATAGCAAAATACAAACGAAGCGTACAAGATCTATGGCGTTACGTTTCGTAACTTGTGTCTAATTCCGCTTAACCTGGAGCTAGGGCCCGTATGAACCCATGTACTTCAAGATCCTGATGGTGCTCATATGAACAGTCACAATCAAAGCGTGACTGAGATACATCATTCTCTAGATGACGACTTAACAACGATTATTATGGATTAAGAATACTGATCAGCGATATGGATTTTATATTTTTGGAACATCATGATGTCTTGTCGGCATCATTGAAAACTGTTGACCGCTTCTCTCTTGCAGGAAACTAGCCTATGTTTATGTATACTATGATTGTCTTTTTGAATTTGGTGCTACTACTGTTATATGGAATATGGAATAGGTCTTTGGTTTATGGAGGCGGATATTCTTTAATGGACGACGGCTGAATTATGAATGACGGACTTGTAATTCTGTTTGGGAGATGACTACTACCGAAATGCGGATTTTCCTGGCCAATATTGAACGGGAATCTGTAAGGTATCAAGACCACAAACCGGACAGCGGTCGTCCTCATGGTGATAATGGCTGAAGTTAATAACGCAGTCACCTGCTGGTTTTGTGACTGTCCGGCCCGAAACAGAGAACCACGAATGAAAGCTGCTCCAGAAAAAAGAATGGGATAGGCAATCACTTGAAATAATTTCTTCTGGGTTAATTAAACAATTTTCTCTCAGGTGTGGAAGTGAAAATAACATTCTTATATTAGCTCAACACCAAATTTCTCCCATGGGGAAACCATAGTGTATACAGAGGATTGGTACAATAGTGCCGACTACTTCTTCTCCGTAAAGTTACCATGGCGGTACCAGAGCGGACCGTCGGTGGTTGTTCGCTCTATTACATGTAATACCATATTGATACCATAACCGAAAAGAGAGTGTCACCGCTACCATAGTATGGTAACATGCAGCTAACAATTTTGTCACCTTCGGGAACTTTGGGATGTAGTGAATGCTTGATGAGGCATAAAATGGCGAGGACATATGCATAACTTATAAGTTGGTGTGGCGCATAGACCCACTGGATTGATTTATAAAATATACGTTTAGAGCTACAGAAAGAATAAATAAGCTGTTTGCAGGGTTAGAACCTCTACCGACTGAGCTATGACTCCGCATGTATTACTCCCCTGTCCCATTGGAAACTCCCCCACTCTCTCTCTCTCTCTCTCTCTCTCTCTCTGCGATGCCTAATTGTGGGGGTTTCTTGGTACCCTATTCAGTCGACTTGATACCTTTATAAGAATGAAAAACTGTTACTCTCACTTCAACTGCACGTTGACATATATAACTACCCATTTCTAGATAGTAATATTCAGAAGCACATTACATATCTCGACTAGTTGAAGTTGAGTATAAGTATTTGCAAGATCCGGTGAAAAAATGTGACGATTTCAATGAAAGCCAAAGGACATTATTGTAGGAACTTGCCAATCAAACGACACTATTCCGCCAAATTGAATTCTGAGACGGCACTGACGACAAAAAAAAGGCATAACGTAGAAGATTTCTGGTGCTACGTTTCGTAAGCTGTGCTTGATGTCGCTTAACATGAGGTTAAAGGTCGTTTGAACGCCCGTGTTCTTCACCACATTGTTCAGGGAAATATCTCAGTCAAAGCATTATGAGATAAACTATGCTCTACAAAACGATTTGAAAATAAATTCGGATTAAAGAATACTTCAAGTGTTGAGGAATATGAGAACTTTCTGTCTTTCAAGAAACAAACTTCTAATTTTCATTTAAGGCCAGTTTGCGATTTGCACAAACTGTCGAACGCCATAGGTCTTTCGTTTATTGAAGAAGTTCAATTGTGGACGACGGGTGAATACTGAATGTCGAATCGGACGACTATATTTTCATCAATGTGGGGCTAGATTCTTCACATCAAAATGTGGGCTAGATTCTTCACATCAATGTGGGGCTAGATTCTTCACATCAAAATGTGGGGCTAGATTCTTCTCATCAAAATGTGGGGCTAGATTCTTCACATCAATGTGGGGCTAGATTCTTCACATCAAACTGTGGGGCTAGATTCTTCACATCAAAATGTGGGGCTAGATTCTTCACATCAATGTGGGGCTAGATTCTTCACATCAAAATGTGGGGTTAGATTCTTCACATCAAAATGTGAGGCTAGATTCTTCACATCAATGTGGGGCTAGATTCTTCACATCGAAATGTAAAGACATCTATACAATTATGGAATACAGCGAGAAATTTTGAGCTTTCACCGAGACAAGTCATTGCAGAAATTTCGGTTGAACCCTCATACTTCAGTCGCTCGGGCATCCCCGCATTCAGGAGAGGTCGTGAGTTCAAATCTAACCGGCGGTTTATTTATCCTTTCTCTCTGGAATCATTTCATACAATATAACGACCGACAAAATACTGGCCATTGTTACATTTTTGATGACAGAAACATCATAATGTCTTGGCGGCATCATAATTGCTGACCGCTTTTGTCTCTATATATCTTCATTTTATGCTTGTTTGGAGTTTGGCTTCGATGATGATCAAAAGGATCTTTCTATTATAGACGCGGCAATTCTTTATGGACGACTGCATCTGACGCTTGCAGTGAATACACCTTTCTTCAAGGTTTGAACACAAAACAAAACTGGGTGCCCAGGCTATAGGATTCCAAAGTGCGCCACATTATTGTGCCGCTCTCTGTGATAGTTCCATTACTGTCTTGATCACGTACAAAATAGTCACGAAGCTTGACGAAGTGTAGTCCCTTGTGGTAGTATACACGTGGTAGTATACACGTGGGTCTAAAATGTTACACGAAGGCATGCGAAAACTGCTTGCTTTCGTGATAACCAAACGACAGGACATGACCATCGCGACCTACATATGACGTCAACCGAAGCCGCAAGAGCGTGTAGGCATGTTTAGTTTTTTTCTCTCCTCGGTTTATAGTAAACCGTTTAATTTGCATGATTCCGCGACTAGACTGGCTTTGTTTAACCTCATAAATTAACCGCTCGAGGTCACGTTATGCGTGAATTTTGTTTAATACAGGACACAGTTGACAGGTATTTCAGAGGACGAATCTAGAATCAGCATTCGGACATTCCAAATTCCTAATGAAGTGACACCACATTCAAGTGGGTGCAACAGCGTTTATTTTTTGTCGATACGCATGAACTGGAAATGAAAAAAGAACATATATCAACGACCTATTACTCAGTGGGAGCAAAATATAATATCACGATAATCCGACCCTTCCAGTTTTCATGAAATAATGAAACAGGACCTGGGTAGTTAAATGGCATTAGTACAACATCCAAGCAGATTATAATTTTGGAGCGCAACAATTAGCTCTCCAAAAATACAGCATTAATTGTCTTTTTTTTTGGAAATACAGTGACACGGCAACTTTGGGTCTCCAACTTAACAGTGTTGAACCCCTATTGATGCTAAGATTTAGCCGATGTTTGGACACAATGCACAACCTTGACATTCTGATCTTCATTTGGTATACTCCACACACCATCTCCCCCGAATGTATTCACTAACAAAAATGCGATTTTTAATGATTCCCTGACCTTTGAGACAAAGTGACCTCGACCTCAACTTTGGCAAGCGACACATCTAAATATCTGAGTTTATCCACTCATAAACTTGCAACTGTAGAAAACTTCACCTTTATAGACGGAACACTAGTGGACGGACAGATGGACGGACGGAGAGTCGCCATCACATAAATTCACGTCCATCACGTCCGCCTTTTGGTTGTCGTATTAAAAATACGGAAAGAGGTTTTGCATCTACAGAGATGGTAGTCCAAAGGATTCAGCTGAAAAACTATCCCAAGCGAGATATCTATGTGAGAAACTTCAGTACTATTGGCATCATTTAATTTGATCAACGAGAACATTTGTACCCACACAAGCACGAAAAGAGGCAAAATTATGGAACCTGAGGCAATCTTGCTTAGTTCTAGATATGTACATGGATACTGTTGTATTGAAAGAAACTTGATGTCAAAAGAAATGAGGTATGAAAGATATCTAATAAACTCGGTGAAATATTTGAAGAAAATTGAGCAAAAATACAGAGGAATAAGATGAGATTTTCTTCAACTTGTGACCGGAAATATTATTTCTATACTATTAAATATGTCTAAAGAAAGTTAATTACTCGTTCAGTTGTTCACCATGTGTATCACCCGCAGTAGTTACCCTGGGACTACTCCATTTTTACTTTTAATCCCTTGACATGTATGACAGCTCAAGCTTAAATTATTACACACAAAAAATGGTTCGTTACTTTTTCACCAGTATATAGAACGTATTATGCATTTTAATTTTAGCGAAAGAATAAATTTATATATTAATATATGTCTAGCATTGTGTATATCGTGGAGATTGGGGAACTGAATCAACATCGTCGATTACTACAGGTCGCTTTTCTATTTTATTTATTACTTCTTTTGTTGCTGTTGTAGCAATAGCGTTATCACCCTCTAAAATGTTGCAATATCTTGAAATTAAGAAAACACAGACAGACGAAACCTTACAACAATATACTTTATTTTGACTATGCTATGTTTAAAAGCCATCGTGATCTTCTTCAATTTAAATATGAGATGTTTGAAACAACATACTGCTGTCATTTTCGAACGAGGACATGCACCACAAAAACAGCCATATCCTTATTTAATATGTAGTAAATCGTATGTGCACATCTTGAGAAAAATATATTTTCTAATATTCCTTGCCGGAAATGACCCACCACGCCAGATAGCCTGGCTTTTCGGCTCAAACATATAACAAAAATCAGCATTTGTCACCTTTACTTTAAGATACGGCTGTCATAATTTCCGGCACAATCAAAGCAAATAATGGAAGGCGCATAAACAAACTGACTCCGGCCTGCAGAGTATTTCCCTATTAAAATTTTAAAAGGTTGTTTGGATATTTTTTAGTGTTGAATATTATGGAAACACTTTAATATATATCGCAAATCATTTCTCGCCTAGTCAGGTATAATGACAAATCACATTTCACCGGAAGTCGAGTCCTGCTTATAATCTTTTACCCAAATATATCAATGGCGGTTTGTGACCGAAAAACAAAATGGGCTGTAATGATCTGAAGGGAGTCCAAGAGGAGAAAGTCCAGCTGACTGTGTGGGTTTGTTTATAGCGACATACCAACGGAGTTCCTTCTTCAGTTTAGGGACTGTTTATTTATTACTGGCCGGTGGGGGGGGGGGGTCGAATTCAGACAAAGATTACAAAAAAACAGCCAAAAGACTGAGATACAGGACATCACAGAAATCCTTGTATGTTACCCCAGTGTTGTAATTCCAAATACGTCATTGAAATCAGCCTTTACGCCATTGGCCGCGTGGTAAGTTCGTACGCTTCGGTAAATCACGTTTGAATTTTAGGAGTTCGAATCATGTCGCTAACATAAATATTTTTTCGTGTCCATAAACGCTTGAGATTATTTTCCTCGAATTATGAAACATAATAGAACTTTCCCATGTCTTCATTGACAATTAAAATTATAGATTATATTATCAATTTGAAAAGAATACTCGCGCAGATGCCGGCAATGTCACAGTACACATGTATGCCTGTTGTTGAGTAACTCTTCCATACCTTCAAGTCAACCAAGAATTTTTTTTATTTGTCAATTTCCACTTGGATCTATTGTGTTGAAGGCATCAGCACTGTTTGAAAACGCAGGTGCCCACCTATTGGAAACTGGCTTAGAAATCGTGTCGCCACAGTTTTCAATAGGTTTCCGGTAAGTTTCCGAAATTGGAAAATTGAGCCATTCGCCCAGTGCAGAAAAACCGATTTATATTGTTTTTGAATGATGCCTGTTGTGAGTGCCACATTTGTAAAGATGAAATGCGAACTGTGTATGAGACTTCTACTATCAGACTAAATAAGAGAATTATCTTTTTCACAATTTGATTTGGCTCAGGGTGAATGTGCGCATGATAAAGACATACTGGGATCGATTTATCCACGATGTAGAGAGAGATTCGGCAACCCCCAAGGCTTCGCCTCCCGGGCCCACAGTATGCACAGTACCCACATGAATTCGTTTGAAGTGGCCTAACCTCGAAACCGGTGTCAATTAGTTTTAGACATTTTTAGCTCTATTTTCATTACCTAGTTCAAAACAACCGTGCCAAATTTCGAATCTCCATGACGAATAGTTTCAAGAAATGAACGGTTTTCTTTATAATACCAGAGAAATCAAATCAAGTGAATGAAATTAAAGCTATAAACTGATTAGAGGTTATTAACTGATAGCCATCGACCGCACTGATTACGTGTCACACGTGTGAATGACCAGCTTGAAATGGTCAGGCAAAATCCCACGCATAATATGATTTTGAAGGCGAAATGTTCATGGAGAACGAGTTATACCCTAATATACCCTTACCAAAAAAAATCCTATAGGATTCTTATAGGCCATCGGTCATTTCTATAGGATTTCCTAAATCACCCGTTAATTTGATATAATGCTCTAGGCCCTACAGTATCATGGTTCCATCTCAGCATGACGATAAGCTTGTAATTATCAGTCCCATCCTGAGTGGTAACTGTGATTGCACCCTTACCAAAAAATCCTGTAAGGTTCCTGTAGGAAAATATCCTCTAAGATTTTAGGACTTTCGTTTATGATCCTACAGGATTTTGAGATTTTTCCTGTAGAATCGTGCTATAGGACTATGGAATCCCATAGGACAGTCCGATTTCCTAAATCATCTCGGTCGACATGTTGATAGAATGCTCTGCATGTAAGTAATATGCTCAATTCTATGTCAACTTTCTGTGTACAAATATTCAATATAAAAAAATGACGTAGCTGACTCGTAATATGATTAAGATGTCTGAAAGGTTACATATAGCCTCGAAATCATATGGTAAGAATATAAATAGACATGGGAATAGGCACCCTCTGAAATCTGATTTTGGGCTGTTTTAGGCATTCCGACAAAACCCTACCAGGCCCGGGGGCCAAAATGTCTCCCCACCAAACTTTCTGCGCTATCTCCGGAACGACCAAAAATTGAGAGCTGACCATATTGGGGTCATTTTGAGTCTATTTGCGTAATTCACTGAGTAGAGGATCATTGGTAAATTCGGCAAGATTGCGTCCAACGTGGGGTACCAGAAAAATTATGTTTTTGCCATTTTCCTTCAAAATTTCTGCTTTTCCGCGTTGAAAAGTGGGCTAAAACTGTTTTATTTCACATCGCATTAATATTTACTAATTTATCACGCAGTTTTTGCGCATAAATGGAAATTTTAAAATATCTGACCGAGATTGACTCAAGGGTATAGTGTGGTAAATTTCAGCTCCCTACATCAAGGGGTAAGAAACATAATTAGCGGGGGCGAAATTGCCCCTCCCAGGCCTAGGCAGGTCCTAAAAAAGCCCAGGCCAGATGGGGTTAACTTTATTTAACACTGCTCAGCGAGAAAAAAGTTTCCTGCCTGTATATACTGCATATTCCGTTAAGTCTGTATTATCAGATAATAACAAATTGTATTGGAAACAGACATTTTATTGAGTTTTATATTTTCCTGTCAGATTATATACGCCCCATGAGCGCAGAGGAACTGACATAAAATCAATAATACATAGTAGATGTGATGTCCTACTGCAAAGACTGGCAAATATATGAGATTTCAGTTGGCACCAGATGATGCCAATATGGACGAGTGTTACTGAAATGCAATGCGATGCGATCAGGATCTATTCTATTCCATCCGAGTCGTGTGATCCGTTAAAATTGGACTTCTCGCTGGGACGATTTGTCCGCCCCAATATACGAGCTCTTTTTATCATGTTTATCTGCTGTAATTTCAATTCGGGCTTCACGTGGCAAGTGATGACAAAAGACGATCACAATTGACATCTTGTTGAATGGTTTCCACATACCAAAATCGAAAAGAAAGTCGGATAAGCTGATGATCGAACAGATGGGCGAACAGACAAAGAGATGTACTCAAATTCCATTGCCCCCCTCAAGCTTCTTCAAAGTATGGGTAGCAATAATGTAACATGTGGCTGGATATAAGATATCAGCCTTGCCTTCACGGTTGATCCAACTGTTTAAGATAGCACGTGTGATCTCGGTTGAGTTGGGCCTTGACAGCATCCCAGTTTCTGTTTGACAGTGATCTACAAAACACGAAAACAACATCCAGTTAACATTGATGTGTGGCAAACCGGTATATTATTTAGGAATTTCAATCGCTGGCAAATTATCTCCAATGAACGTTGTTCACTTTCTCAACTGTCTGGGGAAATTAATTATGAAATAAACAAAATTTAGAATTTAGTTAACTGGCAGGGCCATTTAGGGCTCACATGCTTATCATTCGAGAATGAATTGATGGACGTATTCAGACGTTCTCTCCAAGCTACCCGAGTTTGAGGACAAATATAAACAGCGCGTCTGAACTTCATGCCGTAAAGAAATATCTCAGCGCAATAAGTACATGGTTGCAACCTGTCGATTCACGGTATTACAGGATATGAAACTTCTTTCGTTGAAACCATACAAAAAGTTAGATTTTTTGCAGGAGACCTCAAATTACCGAGTGACGGTGCCAAATAGATGGTGAAAAAAAAACATGCTCATAGACTCCCGAAACATGGCGAATCGCTGGCACAGGAGGGTCAAATGATAATAGTTGTCCTTGTGTTATGGGAAGATCGCGAGGATTTCATCGGGGCGGTGGTAAATTTGAAGAGGACAAAATGTCCGTGCGAAGTGATCGAAGTGACCCCCAATCCTGAGACAGAATCGCGACAAGCTGGCCTCTCTTGACAACTTCATACCGGTACTCGTTTACGAGAGGGAGGGGCCATATGTTTTGCTTGAAGCACAAACTTCAAAGATGCTTGTAAGAAGCATGACTCAAACATCTCCTAAAGTACGTTGTCATGGGTATGTTGAATGTGAATCTCTTATACTATATAGACAGGTGGAAGATTCAGAAAAAGCCTCTATAAAATGTTCCTGAGGCATTTTTAGTACAAGCTGGTAACAAGTTGTTTTAGCATATTTCAAGGGTGCTGAATCCGAATCTGCTTGTTACCAGAATATCTTTCCACGTTAACATTTCGAAAATTGTTAATTGAAACATGACGTCAAAATAAACAAAACGTAATAATTGATTCACACCTATAGATCGGCGATCACCCTTGGACTGAATCAGGGGCCCATGAATGCCAATGAAGAGGATGAAATATTGCTATGAGTTCGTTGAGAATAATAAGCAATAAAAATGCATCACAAATTCACGGTTGCAGCTAATGAGTTAATCATACTTGGCCTGGGGGGCGAAATGGCTCCCCCTACCAAACTTTCTGCGCTATCTCTCGAACGACAAAAAATGGAGAACTAAAACTCCGAGACTTTATCGTTTATCATATTGGGGTCATTTTGAGCCTATTTACATGACTCCCCGAGCAGAGAATCACGGGTAAATTCAAGATGGCGACCACGTGGGGTACCAGGGAAGTGATTTTTTTCGTCATATTTCTTCAAAATTTCTGCTTTTCTGCGATGAAAAGTGGATAAAAACTATTCTATTTCACATCACATTACTAATTACTAATTTATCATGCAGTTTTTTTGCAGAGAAATTGCATAAATAAAAAATTCTAATAATCTGACCGAAAAATCGACAAAAAAATGTCGTTTTTTTAAATGTCGTCAATGTGACGTCATCGAAGCGGCCATCTTGATTTTTTTTACATTTTATGGTAGAGCTTGACCCGAGGGTATAGTGTGGTAAGTTTCAGCTCCCTAGCTCAAGGGCTTCGGGGGTATGAGCTTTTAAGTCTACGAACAGGTAACCGTACGGACGACTTGTCGCGCCTTGAAACGTCTGCATGAAATGGTCGATGTTCTGAGGATAAACTCGACTACCAAACATAAAGATTTGTGCTCTATCGATGGGATTGGAGAAAGACACAACGTATTGGCAGTTTAAGGCAATATCTCTAGACGCCTTCCGTTGAGATTCTGGGTCAAATAGATGACGGACAGATTGCGATAATGGGATCCTTTGGTAAACGAGTCGACAACGTGTAAATTGTTCTTGGTCGCACTCATAAGATCATCTAACACTACCACGTTGGTCTGATCGATATCGTGAGGAATCCCTGGGACGAAGCTCACATTCTGTAATCTTGTAGTTTCGTAGGCAGACGGCCACTGGCTATAACACCAAACTATACGGATATAGTCGAGGGGGCCTTCTTCTAAGAATTCCATCATCCAGGACGTCTTTCCACATCGCGTATGACCGCTCACCGTTATCGTATAGGGATGCTCTAATACTCTCGTGTGTGCCGTAGGTGTTGATCGTTCTTCGCGTGTATTTTGAATTTGCTCGTTGTCGAGACTCCGTTCCGTGAGATGTATTTGCTCTATACGATTATTATGTATGGAAAGCAAATGTCTACGTAGATTATATGGCGTGGAAAATGACTTCCAACGCAAGTGACATGCGTAAACAATGGATCTCGTCTCTACGACAACCGGCATATAATGAAGCTTTCATAGATGTATGTCGTGTTTATATGCAAGAGCTCGGAGCTCAGGGATGGGGCAGTTGAGTGCTTGAAGCTCGGAGCTCGGGGATGGGGCAGTCAGGTGTTTGGAGCTCGGAGCTCGGGGATGGGGCAATCGGGAGATCAGAGATCGGGGATGGGGCAGTTGGGTGTTTGGAGCTGTGTCTGCGCATGGGCGTCATATCCCTTACTTCCACGACACGCCAGACCAGTCGGACGCTGTCCCACGAAAGCTTCACTATGATACCCCACACATCCCATTCGGACCAAGAATGGTCCCTCAATCCCTCGATCACACCCCTACGCACTCCTAAAATTGCCGCTTTCGCTACCACTCGTACTGATAACGGCACCAATGACGCCACAGATGACGTGGATATTCCTCAATTCGTGGTCCACACCACGAGAGCTTCAATTTGACACCCTACACGGCCTATTAGGGCCACGGATGGTTCATCTCTACCCCAAAAAGTCCGTTTCAATGCCCTTTTTACTGTGCATGCGCAGAATGACGTCAGTTCCACCCCATACCCATCTTTCAGTTGTGGTAATTTCAGTATTTTGTTTTTATATGTTTGTTCTTCTGCTCTAATAGAATCAGAAATTAAATGAATCAAAATATTCATAAGCGACACAGATGGCTGTATGTTAGAAAATCGTGTTTTGGGCGATTTTCGAATTCAGCATACCCGAATTGTGTTAGATAGATTATTAGTTTACTTGTGCTAAAAATGCCTCAGGGTGTTAGAATTCCCGAAATCTCCACCTGTCTAATATTATCTCTGGGTGAATCACTCATCTATCATGAACAATGTATAGCCCACAGATATTCGTGTCAATAGAGATATGCTATGAATGGAAAGAGTAATGTTTCTACATGTAAATTGTAATCAGATGAACTATTATCCAGACCATTTATATATATATATACATGTGCCTATATGTGCTTTATTTTGAGTGATAGTCCAGGTGCCAATAGTGCTGATAAATGACTAACCACGGAGAGATAATGTGGCTACATGTTATCAGATGATATGTTGTCCAGAACATGTTATTCCAATTCATGATACATGTACCTACATGTACATATGATCCATCTACAGTGCAGGTGCCTAGTGCTCATAAATGACTCATCCCAGACGGGTAGTGTGGCTACATGTAAGCAGGTTTTTTCATGTATACAATTCAATTCAATTTCTTTTTTGGCACTAACACAATTCACATTGGTTATGGCCGAGAAACCATATCAAACACACAATAGTTCAGTGTACTAGAAGAAATAGTAATACAAAGTGAAAACATGAGTAACAAGATACCGAACAGCCAGTGTTATTACCTGGAAGGACTTCTCCTGTTAAAACTCTCAGAAATAAATTTTGCGAAGAGTTTGGTGGTCTTAAATGTGTCACACTGTACATGTGCCCACATACAGTGATAGTGCAGGTGCTTAGGAGTTACATCCCAGGGATATACATGTCTGTACAAGCGTCTAGTCCGTCATTCAATATTCAGCCCTCCTCCGTTTGCAAAGAGTGCAACGTATGCATCCTTTGCCATATACATTTTCCGTAAGATTGTTTATGATTTTAAGTATACACAAACATTCGACATCTGAATTCTTTGAAATGGAAACACAATAATTCTCCCATAATGCATGTAAGAGTTAACAGAGTGGGTAGAAGTTTACATGTACAACCTCTAGAACCAGCTATATAGATATCTTTGTGAGGTATTTGAGCATTCTGAGATTAGAGTACACTTTGGTATATGGGTACGTGTGGAGGGAAGGGAAATACCGCTTTCCCCGAGAAACTGTATTTGTTAAATAAACGTCCCAAAATAATACTTTAGGTCTTATATGTTTTACGGGTAAAGTCTTACATACCTTACTCCACTTACTTAGATCTTACATACATTACTTCACTTACGAATTAAGTCAATACATATCTCGCCTAGTAGCATTTGCTAGATCCTGTATTAATCAGCATCACAAAACATTATTGCACGAACTTATTTTAACCGGGCTATACCACCAAACGCCTCCACTCAAAGTTTCTCATATAATAAGATTTTCAAGGTTAAATTTTCGCATAAACAAACATGTACCTGGAAAAAGAATCTATATGGTAGTCAATAAAAGCGCAATAAAACTATTCTCATCAATGTTGACCCCCCAGGTAGGTTACAAGCCCAAAAGGTCGTTACGGTACACAGTACGTACTTCATCATAACAGGAGCGAAGCGTTCCCTTTTGACTGCCGACCGCGATAGAGCTGTATTCCACGTGAGCTCCGCCAGATTTCATTGCTGCATGTTTCATGTAGGCTTGTGGAGCTGATTAAAACTGCTATATTAGCGGACAGGTTTTCTGGGCTAAGCGAACAGTAGTTTGATAGAATTAAATTGCTATCAAATTAAGAACGTATATCACAGCATTCATTAGTTCATCCTTATCTGTTGATTCATGTCTTAATTGTTACACATTTTCAGACTTTTGATATTCGGCATTTTGAATATTCGGTATTCTTGCACCCCCGCTTTCCCACCACGGATCCAACCAAAATTTGAACCGCAGTCAATATGTGTGTGCGCGTTTGCGAAAGGTGTCAAACTGGGACATTCAATCTTATACACAGAAAAAGACCGAGGACATCCCTCCAACCGGGGATGTCTCCATTCTCTGTCAGTTTTTTCCATGCAAATTACAGGTGTCCCACTTCTTGGAAAGCTTATCCTCAGAGGAAATCTCAGCGGCAGAAAACTGTGAGAAGGGTGTATTTGTTCTATGGCATATCTGGCATGTTCAACTTTGATTTGGCTTTTCCTCATTAGATACGTGGAAAACAGACAGGAACTTGAGAGCCACGAAACTTCCACGGAAGACGGCTGCCTTACAATCATCGAATTGGACACGTTCATTCAGACTCCAACATCCAATATTGGTCATTAGACAGGGAAAACGGCGTCACTACCAATTTCTAGTTACTTTTTGTTGATCTACTGATTGTTTTGTGTTGCTTCAGAATATGTCATGTTTTAGGCTTAGTTATATACAACACACAACACGTTGTTGTTAAACATGTGTGAGCCATGTGGAATATTAATAATACGCAGATAAAAAAAGATGAAGAACATTTTTAAATTTATCGATTTTGCCCCTAGTGTTATTCTATTAACAACTGATATATATGCTAGATTTAGCTGATTACCCGAACGGTTTGGCATGCATGCATTTATCACTGGCGATCACTGACTTGACTCTGATGGTTGTGGGTTCATTTGTTCTCTTGTGGCAACTAGAAGATTTGGAGGTCTACAGAAAAGCTGGAAAAGGAAGGTATTGTGTATGTGTATATATATACTGGCGACTATTTTCAAAATGACATGTTCGCATATGTCTCAAATTTTTCATAATCATCTTTTCACGGTAGGCACCGCTGGTTTTGACGAGGCTGTAGCTCATGAAATGACTCCTGAAAAGTGGGACACGAGCTCCACAACATTTGTTGGATTTTACTTACACCGTAGCAGATGTAGCAATAATGGTCGTCCTTCAGTACAGGTTGTCCGAAAGACAGCTTTTACCTGGCAATGGCTGTCCTACCGGGAACTCCACTCCATACATATTACATGTTCTTGTACATGTTGTAATGCATTATATGTTACATTTGCGCCCGGACATTGTGTTGCAAAGCGGCTGTCGGGTATATGTCGGGTATATGGAAAATTGCAAATGACTTATCAGTGTTTGCATATAAGTACTATTTTTGAAACGGTTTATGTAACAGTATGCGTGTCACACGCATCTTCATTCACCAGACCAATTTCTACGTTCCCACTTCGAACCTGCCTTGATATATGGCAGGTTTGTTAGCTGTATCTTTCTAGGTTACATGGTATCCGTCAATTTATTCGTATATCGGCAAGGCTTTGGTGTAAGATCCCCCATTGAAAAGGTAATGTCCTGGACAAAAGACTGACAATACAACTTGCAGCAGATCCTTTGTCAATTATATTTCGTGAATCTCACACCAAATCGTTGCCCGTATATCATGGAGGCTAAATAAGGCGTATTACTAAGCAAAGTTGAAGGCATGTTGAGAAGTATGTAGATAAATACGAGCGTCAAATCCGAATTTCAGACTGAGATACAATATACTCTAGATAACGGATTATAAAATCATTTGAATTAAATAAAGTATACTGATCTGTGTAACGGATTTGAAGAAACGCAAATCACGATTTCTTACCCACATCTTTGGAAACTGTTAACCGCGTCTTTTGCAGGAAATATTTTTATATTATTGATTTATGCCTAATTGACTTGTGTTGTTAGTATTGTTTTATAAAATAACGTCTTTCTGTTATGGAAAGAATAACATGGTATTCATATTCCTGTCTGTGTTACTCAATATATTATATCCCAGTCACGGTTTGATTGTGAGTGTTCATACGAACTTGATACGGATATTACGATCCCGGATTAAGCGGAATTAGACACAAATTACCAAACGTATAGCAGTTTTCGTGATGGTGCCTGAAGGTGTTATTTTAATTAAACGCAACATAATAAGGTGGTGGAAAATTATGCCGGAGTACTAAGAAGACTCCACAGACAAATATACCGACTACGTATTCCTAAAAACATCACGAAAGGAGCGATATGCAGGACGTGGGAAAATTGACGACATCTGGCGACTACAAAGCAAACATATGACTATACACAGGAAGCTTCCCTCGGCCCTTCATAATCAGACCCAACGCTTCAACATGGGGTAAAACTGGTAAATGCTAGAATACCCAGAAAAACTATCCTATATTGCCCGATGTCGTACGGCTTAAATTTCCTACCAAAATAATAAACCTAGAGATTTAAAAGTCACACAGCTTATGTCGAACCGGTTTCTGTACTGCAGAAGTATAGGTGTAAATGTGAAGTCCACTGCAATATATCACAAGATTGCGATCCAATCGCTCAAATCCTGCATATGTCTGTGTTTTCAACCATAAATACGTAGCTTTGTATTTGAAGAAACCCTCCATTGTTCCACCTCTGGGAATTCGTATGAATTGGAGCGATATGCCAGAGGTGGGAAAAACTGACGTCTGGCGACTAAAAAGCAACCATATGACTCTACAGGAAAGAATTTGTCGATACCCAACATTCAGACCCGAGAATACGGAAGAATCTCAGACGTAGCCTTAGTATCTCAGTCGCGCTTTTGTTGCAGATGTTCATGTGGAGACTATGAAATATCCACACGGCCCCTAGCACAGGCTTAAGCGGAATTTGATACGCTAGCTCGGGAGCTGTGATGACAGATCAGCTCAAACAACTCATCTGAGGATAAAGAATGAGCATCATGGACGTCTGATGGAGTAAACGCCTTAACATGGAGAAACCTGGTAAATGTAAGAATACCTAGCAAAACTAACCTGTCAAATCTGACGTCGTACGGCTTAAATTTCCCAAGGAAACAATAAGCCTACATATATTTGTCGAGTGACATCTACAGAGGGCGGCAGCCCACTCCGACTGGTATTAGGGCTAGTCCAGTTTTATCTAACAAGCTCTTACCGTTCTCATCGTGGCAGTTAGCCAGACCAGAAGTAGGCATTACAATGACGATAAAAAGGCAGACACGAGCCATCTTGTACATACACAAGAATTTGGTCTATTGAGAGAAAAATTCATCTGGCTATTTAAACAGGTGGTTCTAAAGATGGTGATAGAGTAGCGTGTGATACTATCTTTAGTTCCAAAACTTCCAGATAAAAGTTCGATTTTCACTGCGGAAGCCGAAGCTCTATTGTTAGCTTTAGAAGGAAACTATAGGAGGAAAATATATATCATATTTTCAGATTCACTGTCATGCCTTCAAGCGATTGAGAGTGGAACTTCAACTCACCCCACCATTTTGCACATTCTACAGTTATATGACCGAATCAACAGGTTGATGTGTTTTGTTGGTTACCTAGCCACGCTGATATCAAAGGAAATACTGAAGCTGATGAAATGGTTATATCGGCCCTAGATAATGATGTTGATCCTGTTGGAATCCCATATAGCGTTTTCAGACGCTCTATATCTGCTTATGTGAGAAAGCTGTTTCAATCTTAGATACAACACATCACGAATCGTTCGACTATTGGTGTGTGCTTTAGAATAGGTTAACAAGAAGACTATACTATGAAGTCATTTGACACTGTCAGTGTGTCGGCCCCTGTTCCCAGTTCCCTGTTCCCACATGTGCTGTGATTTTTACCTGCTTATGGCGAGATTCTGCTGGTGGATGTTTCGTCCCCGAGGCCCGCCCCTGTACAGACTTTGTCTTTGATATATGTTGGCATTGTGGGAAGTTGATGCCGGGTCGACATCGGGCCTTACAGACTAGTATTTTGTTTTAAATGCCGTCATTTTCATCTGAAGACAATACAGCTCACCAATCCAATGTACGAGTTGCCACAGCCACACAGCCCACCAATTACCAATATACGAGTTGTCAGAGCATTTTCATCATAGCTCTCTAGGTTTGTATCTAATACCGCTTATGCCGGTGCTAGGGGCCGTGTGGTCATGTAATCCGAGTTGCCACATGAACAGGTACAACAAAAGCGTACCTGAGATACAACACATCATGAATATTTAGATTCTTGGTATGTGCTTTAGAATAGGTTAACCAGAAGACTATACTGTGAATTACAACACATATAAGGGAAGTGGGAAGCGGTGCCGACATACTGACTGCGTCACATGACTTCACAGAATAGTCTTTTGGTTAACCTATTCTAAAGCACATACCAAGAATCTAACGATTCGTGATAAGTGTTGTATCTCAGTTACGCTTTTATTGTACCTGTTCATGTGGCAACTTGGATGATATGACCACAAGGCCCCTAGCACCGGCATACGCGGCATTAGATACAAATCTAGAGAGCTATGATGGAAATGCTCTGACAACTCGTGTACTGGTAATTGGTGAGCTGTTTCGATGTGACAACTCGTACATTGGAGATTGGTGACCTGTATCGTCGTCAGATGTAAATGACGGCATTTAACACAAAAGACTAATCTGTAAGGCCCGATGTCGACCCAGCATCAACTTCCCACAAATGCCAACATATATCAAAGACCAAAAGGTCTGTACAGGGGGCGGGCCTCGGGGACGAAACGTCCACCAGCAGAATCTCGCCATATACAGGAAAAAATTACAACACATATAAGGGAAGTGGGAAGAGGTGCCGACATACTGACTGCGTCACATGATTTCACAGGATAGTCTTTCGGTTAACCTATTCTAAAGCACATACCAAACATCTAACGATTCGTGATATGCGTTGTATCTCAGGTACGCTTTTATTGTACCTGTTTATGTGGCAACTTGGATGATATAACCACACGGCCCCTAGCACCGGCATAAGCGGTATTAGATACAAATCTAGAGAGCTATGATGGAAATGCTCTGACAACTCGTATACTGGTAATTGATGAGCTGTATCGTCGTCAGATGTAAATGACGGCATTTAACACAAAAGACTAGTCTGTAAGGCCCGATGTCGGCCCGATGTCGACCAAAAGGTCTGTACAGGGGGCGGGCCTCGGGGACGAAACGTCCACCAGCAGAATCTCGCCATATCGCCAGTCATGTGGCTCTGTCAGTATGTCGGCACCTCTTCCCACTTCCCTTATATGTGTTGTAATTCATGGGATACTGTGGATAATAACGACGTAGCCAGAAACGTTTCGATCAAGCCATGATCACGCGATGTAGCATCGGCCATACCCGATTAACTCAAGAACATTTGCCAAAAAAAAAGCAACCCAGAGGATATTCCGTGTCACGGATATCTCACATGAAACATATTCTGATCGACTGTCTAGATTTTGAGATTGTAGGAGATTCTTTTTATCAAGCAGCTAACTTAGAAGATATTTTTGATCGGGAAAAAGAAGACTGTATTTTAGGTTATTTGAGAGAAATCAGTTTGTTGCATAAGTTTTAATCTATGTACATGTTGTGTGTGTGTTGTGTTGATTACTGCTGGAATGCTGGGTTGTTGACTTGGTTTTGTTGAAATACTTAGGATTTTGTTTGATTGTCGCTATATAGCTGAAATATTGCTGAACGCGACGTTAAACCTTAATTCTCTCTCTCTTCTGTTGGACTGTAAGCCGTTTCCTTCAAATCAAGTGAAGGTGGAAATAATGAAGGCTTTATCCAGGGCAACAAAATCCTCTATATTGGGTTTGAACAGTTGGAAGGACTGAGTTTTAAAGTGACCATTTTAACCGAGTTTTAAAGTGATCATTTTAGCCGCATTCATAAGAGAACATGTCTACCAAAATGGCTGCACGATTAGTATTCGACTAGCTATGAATCCTGTTGCGTGTTGTATTTCATGCATTTCGGTGGTCCAGTACAGTTTATGGTATATCGATGAGAGTGCACGGGTCACGTTTGGTTTCTAAGACCTCCGAGGGGCTGAGGCCTATTATTACCATGACCTGAGGTGTGCCCAACAACATACCAGGTCAATCCCCGGGAGCCCCACGGGACTGAGAGAGCACTGAGAGTGAAATACACATGTACTTCTCTTTGTGAGAAACTTGTCTTTGTTGAATAATTAATGTCATAGATGAGTAAGCAGACGAGATAACAGATGGCTCTCGAAGCTATGTTGAATTGCCTAACCAGTACCTGATACCTCGAAAATTGTTGACAGCTTCCTCTTGGAAGGAACTAGCTTGTGTTTTATATTGAAATCAAAATTACAACAGACAGTCAACGGTGAAGAATGAAGTTTGAAAAAAGTAAAAACTGCCAACAATTTCAGGTGACATTGATGTGAATTTCTGCTTTTTCAAAGAGTATATTTATTGATGTCTGCTTGGAGTTTGGTACTAATTTTGCCCTGTGAGAAAAATAGGTCTTTCGACATGTTCGACGTCTGGTGAAAAACGCGAGCAATTGTATTTAACGTCGAATTACATTGTGAATAAAAACAAAAGCTATGGGGCTATTTTTCGGACAAGGCATTTAACCCTATCTGGCAAAGGGGCGTGATGGGGGGGGGGGGGGGAAAATGCCCCCCCTACCAATCTTTCTGTGCTATGTCCGGAACAACATAAAATGGAGAGCTGTGACTTTATAGTTTATCATATTGGGGTCATTTTGTGCCTATTTGCATAACACTCCGATTAGAGGATCATGAGTAAATTTAAGATGGCGGTCACCAGAAAAGTGATATACCAGGACAGGCCTTAAAACGCCCAGGCCAGATAGGGTTAAAACAAGCAATTTAAACTATATTATATTTAAATATGAAACAGGACAAGAGAGTGAACATGATAAAGCGTTTGAACGATATACCAGTATTTAAAAAAAGGTTCAATTGAACCCAAGATACACCCTTAAACATACACAGTAGACAAGAATATGGCTAAATACCGAAAAGTAGGAAGGAGGAGAATAGCCTGAGCGATAAACATGGTTATGTAACATATTATCATTAAATGATGTGATTAATGATGTGACGGTACTGGAGTCATTCTATTAAAGCAAACCATTATTTAGCCATTTATTTAACAATAATCATACAACACATTCTGATGATCAATGGTTCCAGGACATCACCCAGGCTACATCCTGATAGTGAAGAAATCATTTACCAGAATCATACATGACCTGATATGAAGTTGTGTTCACAAGAGAAGGCAGCAGACGAAAGGGTTTTTTTCCACGATCAAGGGGCATAAAAAATGTTGAAAGAGGGGAAAAGGTCACGCGCACATTTTCACCTGATGATGGCAATGTGTGGCTAATTTCAAAAGAATGAAGCAAAAACGTTGACAAGTTGCGTTCATAAGAAAAGGTAACTGACGGAAGTAGTTTTTTCGACGATCAATCGGCATAATCCAGGAAACAATGTTGGGTCGGGTCGAAAAAATCGCATGCACATCTTCATATGGAGACGATAATGTGAGCAAAATTTGGAAATAATCCAGAAAAACCTTGTTACCCCTCAGCCCATAGGGCTGTGGGGTCTTGTCGTTGCCATGTACGTACGTCCGTCCGTCCGTCCGTCAGCATGTTCTTGTCCGCTGAATATCTGAATATCTGCAGATCTATGAAGTCGGGCTTGACCAAACTTTGGTGAGAGCTTCCTGAATGTTGACTGATGAAATGATTAGATTTTCAGATGGCTATGATGATTTCATGATTTTTAATTATTCTTTTTTATTATATATTGATGGCTCAGTTTTGCACTGTTAACTATGCCCATCAACATGTTCTTGTCCGCTGAATATCTGCAGATCTATCAAGTCGGGCCTGACCAAGCTTTGGCGAGAGCTTCCTGAATGTTCACTGATGAAATGATTAGATTTTCAGATGGCTATGATGATTTCATGATTTTTAATTAATTTTTTTTCTATTATTTATTGATGGCTTATCTTTTGCACTGTTATCTATGCCCACCGGGAACCCTTTGTTGCATGTTTCATTGTGACTTTTGAAGGTTCCCTGATACAAGAAAGCCTGGTCCATTCAAGATTCAATTTATTTCAATTTATTCCCCTTTCGTTTTCCATTTATCTGGGAACACTTGCTACACCTGTTCAACCTATGCACTACCCTCGGGAGCATTTCCCCACCCTTGGGGCACTAAATGTTATTGGACTTTTCCCTATCCACAGCTTCTCAGCTTTCAAGTAATATGTATGAGATGCAGTGTACATTGTTTTTTCACACACACATGCAGAATCATCTCAAATTTATTCCTTTATAGTAATAACTAACAGGTTGGGGACATTATTTTATTTCAGAAGTACAAGAGGAAATAACCGGCGCGGGGTTCTCGCAGCATCGAACCCCTGTTAGGTTTGAATTTCGCGTCGCCTTAAATGAAGAAGAACATTTTTCCTCAATTTTGCTACATCGATTTATCCGAAAGCTTTTGCACAAACCATATTTTATTTCAGAAGTATAATATGAAATAACTGGCAGGGGAATCCCTGCAGTATCGAACCCCTGTTAGTTTGAATTTCGCGTCGCCTTAAATGAAGGACAACATTTTTCTTCAATTTTGCTATTAAATCATTCTAATCCACATCATACGATTTACCCTAAAGCTTTTGCACAAACCATATTTTATTTCAGAAGTATAATATGAAATAACTGGCCGAGGAATCCCTGCAGTATCGAACCCCTGTTAGTTTGAATTTCGCGTCGCCTTAAATGAAGGACAACATTTTTCTTCAATTTTGCTATTAAATCATTCTAATCCACATCATACGATTTATCCTAAAGCTTTTGCACAAAACATATTTTATTTCAGAAGTATAATATGAAATAACTGGCAGGGGAATCCCTGCAGTATCGAACCCCTGTTAGTTTGAATTTCGCGTCGCCTTAAATGAAGGACAACATTTTTCTTCAATTTTGCTGTTAAATCATTGTATTCTACATCATATGATTTATCCTAAAACTTTTGCATGAACCATATTTGTGTCCACACATAACTGGTACAACATAAATGCTTCAATTTTTGTCACCAAACATGTGACTGTACCTTGGAAATTATTTAAAACGAGTGATTAGGAGAGCCCATTTTAGCCTGACTCTGTGCAATTTTGAACCAGTTTGCATACCTGGAGCTTATGCCCCTCATCAACCCCCACCCCCACCAATAATGATAATGGTGGGCTTGTGTCAATCATTGTGATTCTATGCCATTAACTTGTTATCACACTTGTGCAATGCATAAATTGCCACTGATAAAGCTACACTTTCTTGCATGCTGTAATCCCAGCACACCACTCACGTGAAAAACGAAGTCTATTATATACATTACAGAAACCACACAAACTGTATCCGCAAGGCTGTATCCAGGGATTTTTTGCTGGTTCCGATCCCAAACTCCCAGTTCTTTTTCGTAATTCATTATTGAGGGTCCATTTTTTTTAGCGAATTTAGGCACAAAGAGTCTGTGATCAATCACAAAACGTTTAAAAAGGTTTATTAACATGAAATTCAATACCCAGCTATGCAATGGGATCGATATTGAGGCTTCCAGAAGGTTTTTCTAGGAGTATTTCCTTCAGAAATCCTTTCAAATTGAACAACAACAACTTTTGGGCACCCATACGTTTTCCGGAACTAAATTGGCTCTAGATGCAGCCCTGATCCTACTTGACCAAAAAAAACCGGCTGAGGGGTCCACGCACCTTTTAGATGCTTGCCTGCAATTCATGTTTGATGAGTTGCGCTCACAAGAAATAAGCTGATGGAAGCAATTTTTTGACGACCAGGAAGCATAAGTCTGACGAAAACGTATATAAGTATCAAATAGATCCAGTGAAGTGCTACTGGTAGTTCATGGGTTCTACATTTTCCTACAATATCATACATGACCACTGCTCTGCCAGCTGTTTTACACAATACGCGAAGCCTCCATTACATTACATTCGGTTCCTAAATAATTAAATTTGTAAGTGGCTGTCCCATGTACTGAAACCCATGGTGTCATTTTTTTTATATATCTCTGGGTTCATTTTCCAGTTCTGTGTCATTATTTCTGAAAACTCTAAAGTTGAATGTATATAAATAATGAAAAACTCAAAATGTCTTTCGGAAGAACTTGATGCTAAAGGTCACATACCGCAAAGACATGGGATTTCTCGATTCTCTATACTACAATCCTCATCAGGACCTTATTGACCGTCTCAGTTCATTGATATTATCTGTGTTCAAGAATACTGATCGTAGATATTTTTATGTCAGAAGCCATCAAGCATTTTTTAGATCTACTACATACAAGAATCTAAGATATTATTCATGGGATGTTTCTTTGTTTATATAGTTGCTTGAATTTTCATTAAAAATATCTATGAGAAATTTGGCAACACAATATATCAACAGCATATAGGTATTCCCACGGGTACTAATTGTGCACCCCTGTTGGCTAACCTGAAGGAATATGAATATGACTATATGCAGGCGCTTTCAAAAATCGATGAATTCAAAGCCCTTTCCTTCTCATTCACCAAATGCTATATAGGCGATCTTCTCGCTGTGGATAATCGTTATATAAATGACGCAGTGAAGGATATATATATCCATTGTCACTGAATTTGAAGGAATCTATAGATAGCCCTACCGGCACACCATATTTAGACCTATATCTCTAAAAAAAATGAAGCAGGCCTTCACTCTCGTCGACTTTATGACAAA
Organism: Hanleya hanleyi; assembly: GCA_036873755.1. NCBI lineage: Eukaryota > Metazoa > Mollusca > Polyplacophora > Lepidopleurida > Hanleyidae > Hanleya > Hanleya hanleyi. The sequence goes on from JAVTVY010027832.1 coordinate 98,319, forward strand.
AGAGATGATTACAATTTCGACATCGTAAACTATCCCTTTCTGAACGGTAATATTCCAGTGGGACCTGCATATGCAGAAAAGTATTACATATATTCAGTCACCTGACAAGGTTATTGTCTTATCCTCAATGTCTAGCGTGTTTTGTAGACCAATTTATCCCGACGTCTTAGGTAATAGACAATATAGAAGTGTTATTTGCCAATACAGAATAAGTGCACACAGGTTGGAAAGTTAACGTGTTCGATACGTACAGTTAAATAGAAATGACAGACTTTGTAAACTGTTTCCAAATAATGTCATTGAGAGTGAACATTTTATTTTAACCTGTTCTAAATATATTACAATGAGAAAAACACGAATGAATTTCTAATCTGTGTACCAACTTCCATTCTCTAAGTAACACAGCGAAGCTTAAATTTATTCTGGGGAAACCGCTCCGTAGACACCCTTATTAAAACTGCCAAATTCCTGCTTGCTTGTGAAAAGTTGCGAGATGAATCAATTCATTCATGCAGTGGAAAATATCAGGATCATGTCAACCTAACCGTTTTTAAAGGGGAATGTTATCACAATTTTTGAAAGGCTAAAACCGATAAAAGACAGTTCCCTGTGGCCTGTCTTATTTTTTAGATTTTTTTTCAAAATTTTAGCGATGACGCAGTATCCTGAAATACGGCTCCAAAGTGCCTGATTTTTACCACCAGTAAATCGGCCCGGTGATTACCCTGTGACGTCACACAGTGAAGCGGCCAGAGTCAAACATGGCGGATAACACAGACAACTTGAATCCATCTCCATTCGTGTTGCTACACCCTCCAACAACACACCGACGAGGTATGATGCCTCCAAAGTACGAGAATACAGTCGAAAAATCGTAAAATATTGGAGCAGATTTGACTTGTTTACGTATGCTAATGCTAATGCTATGGCGGACTGGTTCACTCTGTGACGTCATGGGTCAAAGGTCACCGCTTTGACAGGCTCGTGGTAGGAACGCGTTTAAATCGCCAAATTTACCGTTTTAAAGTTCGAAGATCGGGGGAAAAAATATATAGTCGATTTCTTACCGTATCAAGGTATATATTAACGTTTACATAGGTCCGGTGATAACATTCCCCTTTAAGGCCACCCGCCGAAGGGGAGGGGGCCTTCTTGGAATGGGTTTAGTCTATGGGCCAGTCGTTTTCGAGAGAACAAAGCAGAATTCAGAGATCAAACCCCTTGATAAAATGGAGAGGAGGTTTATATCTAGCTTGGGATTGAATTTGGGCTGTCTCACATGAACGGAAGTGTGTCTTTCAAGCCCAAAGTGTGCATCTAAAATTCTAACTTCCCGTTTGATAAAAGACAGTTGCAATTACAACGCATATAGAGTAGTGGGAAGAGGTGCCGACATACTGACGGAGCCACAGGACTTCACAGTATAGTCTTCTGGTTAACCTATTCTAAAGCACACACCAAGTATCTAACGATTTTTGGTATGTGTTGTATCTCAGGCACGCTTTTATAGTACCTGTTCATGTGGCAACTTGGATGACATGACCACACGGCCCCTAGCACCAGCATAAGCGGTATTAGATACAAATCTAGAGAGCTGTGATGAAAATGCTCTGACAACTCGTATATTGGCAATTTGTGAGCTGTGTCGCTGTGACAACTCGTACACTGGGAATTGGCGAGCTGTATCGTCGTTAGATGAAAATGACAGCATTTAACACAAAAGACTAGTCTGTAAGGCCCGATGTCGACCCAGCATCAACTTCCCACAATAATTACAACGCATATAAGGGAAGTGGGAAGAGGTGCCGACATACTGACGGAGCCACATGACTTCACAGTATAGTCTTCTGGTTAACCTATTCTAAAGCACACACCAAGAACCTAACGATTCTTGGTATGTGTTGTATCTCAGGTACGCTTTTATTGTACCTGTTCATGTGGCAACTTGGATGACATGACCACACGGCCCCTAGCACCGGTATAAGCGGTATTAGATACAAATCTAGAGAGCTCTGATGGAAATGCTCTGACAACTCATATATTGGTAATTGGTGAGCTGTGTCGCTGTGGTAACTCGTGCAATGGGGATTGGTGAGCTGTATCGTAGTCAGATAAAAATGACAGCATTTAACACAAAAGACTAGTCTGTAAGGCCCGATGTCGACCCAACATCAACTTCCCACAATGCCAACATATATCGAAGACCAAAAGGTCCGCACAGGGGGCGGCCTCGGGGACGAAACGTCCACCAGCAGAGTGTCGCCATATACAGATAAAAAATTACAACGCATTTAAGGGAAGTGGGAAGAGGTGCCGACATACTGACGGAGTCATATGACTTCACAGTATAGTCTTCTGGTTAACCTATTCTAAAGCAACAACGACTTGCGCGGAAATGTCTTTGCGCATAGTGTAAAATGGGCTCTCGCGAGACTTTTACTAGAAAACAAAGTAATACAACCTCCAGTTGCTGAGATAGCCTGACAGCGAACGCTTCACAGGAGGGATATCATGAATACATTTTGACCGGTGATTTATCAGTCTCTAAGCCTTCAGGACTTCATACTTAATACTCATACTTCATACTCAACTGCGCAAAGTTGGGGCGGAAGCAGCATAGTCATCAAGGGGGAATTTTCAGTGAATATCGTGTGTTGAGCAGGGCGCTAAGTTTATAGTTTTGTCCGTAATAAATGCGGTATTTGATCAATTGAAGTTTTTAAAGCTTAGTTGTCAAATTATCACAATCATCGCAGATTATATAGATGGAACATAAGCAGCAAATCTTTTATCTCTCGCGGCTGGAGACCAATCCTCATAGACGCATGCCGAGTTAAGTCATGTTGAAGAAGCTGTATTTCTCACCTAAATTCCTAATATAATCCGCCCAATATAAATTAACCGCCATGGACCACGACAGAAAGGGGGAACTCGAGCGATGAAACGAGATCAGTTTTGATAATATATGCTTACACTCACATTTCTCCGGATGATGACAAGTATAACTTCGTGGAAATATTGAGACTGTCAATATGCGTTTGTTAACTTTATTCGGAGTGACTTTGCTTATGCATTAGGCCTACACTCATTGTTCCGAATTTGTAGGCTTCACACCATCGTGTACCTTTTACTAAAGAAATAAAGATTAAATTACCTCATTTTTTGGCAAAACAACACAAAAGTTGGCCAGAGTTTTAAGCTGTTTATCTTTCATAATATCACAGAGAACAAGCAGAAAGTAGCTATCTTGCCAGACGCCATATATAAAAAATCATAGATTTATCTGATATATTCTTTTTCTGCATAATTTTTATTAAATATCTGAAATTAAGATCAGCTACTTTCCTTGTCCTCCAGTCGAGCTACCTCACAGGCACTGGTCACTGACTGTTTTCATGGATGTGATGAGGTCGAAATGGTGGAAAGCTTCCATAAACTTAATATGATCGAATACTGAGAAAACATGACCGAATACCGAGAAATCCTCTTAACCGTATCTGGCCTGAGCGATTTGGGGTGTATCGCAGCCTGGGGTGAGGGCGGAAAGTGCCCCCCTATAAATTTTCTCTACCACTAAGGATAGAGCGCTGAAACTTACCACACAGTATATTGGGTTCAAGCTCTATCGGGAAATGTAAAAAAAATCCAAGATGGCCGCCATGATGACGTCACAGTGACGTCATCTTCTCGGAAGCCATTTTTCGGTCTTTTTGGGGTCGATTTTTCGAAATTTTCATTTTTCCGATATTTCTCTCGAAAAAATAAAATAAAATATAGAATAATTAGTTTTGCATAAATAAAATACTTTCAAGGCCTTTTAGGCAAGGAAAATGTGAAGAAATGGAGCGAAAATATTGAAAAACACGACTTTCGCGGATACCACATGGCAGCCATTCTGAATTTACCCATGATCCTCTGCCTGGGGGTGTATGAAAATAGGCTCAAAATGACCCGAATAAGATAAGCTTTCAAGTCACCAAGTTTCAGCCTCCTCGGTTTCGTCGTTTCGGAGCAGCAGAGAAAAGTTCACTGGGGAGGCGCTTTCCGCCCCCCCCCCCCCTCCAGGCCAGGTAGGGTTAAATATAAAACTCTGTATTCTCGGTAGCTGAGAATAACTATTTTTGTCCAGAGTATCTACTTTACAGATACTTTTTTAATTTTGTGGGGTATAGAAAGCCACATATTCATAAATACAGTCGTTGTCCATGTTTGACCGCACATATCTGTTCAGTTCAAGTTCATTTATTCCAATCTAGGTACCGATCTTAGTTCTTGTTAGTGAGTGTTGTCTGGAAGATGTTTCCGGGGCGGCCTTGCTTGTCCTATCCATTTCCAATACCTTGTAATAAATATATTTGGCAAGGGTATCTATTTTCCAGAAAATACTGAACCTTTTTTGCCTTTCCGGTATATAGAAACAAAATTATTTATAAAAAAACGAGCGTCTGTCCATCTTTTAACACATCTGTGGACCACCAGCAATTGATAATTGTTCTTATTTCTCATTGACGACTGTTAAATGTATCTGCCAGGGAGGCATTACCTGTGACGAGTCTGGGGAGTAAAGATGCGAATCTTCTGCTCATATGTTGTGTATTAAATAAATAATGCAATCCTACATGTACTATAATATCTGTACCAGTCTAAAAAATTTGGGTGGCCTTTCGAAGTCCATGAGTTCTAGTTTATACATGTGTCAGATTGATAAGGTTATATTGAATGATATCAGCTTTGCATCATGTGAGTATTGCTTTTATTCTGCTTGTATTCATCTGCCATGTTTGGCACCTTGTTGTTCTTATCTGTACGACTATATTACCAGTCTGCTGACTGCGTTGATGTGCCAATAAAAGTTCTAAAGCTCTATGGCGTATACATATCTCGCCTAGTAGCATTTGTTAGATCCTGTCTTAAATGTGACGATTTTAATCAACGTCACAAAACATTGTTGCAGAAACTTATAAAACAGGGCTATACCACCAAAGGCCTCCACTCAAAGTTTCTCGAATTTGGCGATACATATCGCATACTGATAGCAAAATACGAGCGTAGCGTGCGTTACCTCTGGCGTTATTTTTCATAGCTTGTCTCTAATTTCGCTTAACGCGGGGCTAGGAGCCTATGAACCCATGTACTTCCTGCTAATATAAAACAGCATAGTTCATAACTCAGTCCACAAATACTTCACATTTAACAATTCCTTCATGATTTCTGGTCGATACTGCTCATTTATATAGAAATCTGTGCTTTTAAGATTTTCGGCAAAAAAATCTTACTTCTTCGCTTTCCTTATATTTGCCGAATTTTGCCACAATACTCCTGGGTCTGGCGACTCGTTGTCGCAGCTTATGGACCCTCTCAAACGCAATGCTTCTCAGTTTCTCTGTCAAAGACTGTCAGCTATGCCTGACGTTATGACAACTGTGATTGGTTCTTCAACCAAGCAAGGACGATTCTATCTGCCGTTAAGCTGCTTATTAATAGCTAATTGTAATTAACTTGTGACAGTGATAATGTAACTGAAGACGAGTACCCTGATAGTTTACAGTTATACACTTTCCTTCTTATACATGCGTCCAGTCCGCCTTCCGATATTCGGCCGTTATGCATAAAAGAATTTCCTCGTCCATAATCTAGAGCGCTAATTCGCATGACAGCATTAGCACCAACCCAGAAACTTTATGTAGTATACATACACATAGGCTAGTTTCTTACAAGAGAGAAGCGGTCAACAATTTTCAATTATGTCGGCAAGACACAATGTCCAAGGCTAAGCGGAATTAGACAAGTTACAAAATGCAAGGCCAAACATCTTCCATGCTGCGCTTGTATTATATACATCTCCAAATTTTAGAAACTTTTGAGTGAGGGCGCTTAGTTGTGTACACCCAACGTCTACTTTCATTCATCTTATTTTGTGTATTACATTGTATACGGATATATTCAGATATTGAGAAAGCAATCTTGCTTATTCTTCATGGTAGTAATCAGCTTGAGTAATTCAGAATTTTCTGAAATGATGATTAGACATGTGGGAGAACTTATTGTGACTGGTTCCAAATGTGAACAGTTTTAGTTGCTGAAGATAACCAAACTCACATTGTCAGTTGATAAAAGGACAAGAGGACAATGCATTTGCCAAGAAAAATGCAAACTGGGCCCACTATGTCCTATATACAAAGCTAGATTCATAGCTGCTTCTAGAAGCCTATGTTTATGAATACTATGATTGTCTTTTTGAATTTGGTGCTAATACTGTTATCTGGAATATGGAATAGTTCTTTGGATTATGGACGTGGATATTCTTTAATGGACTACGGCTGAATTATGAATGACGGGTTAGACGCTTGTAATTTGGATTATGGACGCTGATATTCTTTAATGGACGACGGCTGAACTATGAATGACGGACTAGACGCTTGTAGCTCTAAATAAATGGCAAGACATGCGTATACATAAGTTGACCCCACCAGGACTGAGCTGTCAAAGTCGAAACCTAAGTTAAGCATTTTGTTATGATCTACCATACACAAGATAGCCTCTCTGATGACGTCATAGTGACGTCAATTTCTCCCATAAGACATTTTTTGCTAGATTTATAAAAATATTATTTATGCATTATTTTCGCAAAAACTGCGCAAAAAATTATCTTGAAAATGGCTTTGAATTAAGTTGAAATATAGATCACTATATAACCATGATATCTTTCTTCGGAGTTACCTATATATTGTTACTACATGATAAATTGGTAAATAATAATCTAATGTGAAAAAAAAATAGCTATTGTCTACTTTTTTTATGGAGAAAAGCAACTATTTTGAAGGAAAGTGATAAAAACATCACTTTTCTTGTGCCCCGACATGGCCGCCATTTGAATTTCCCCTGCTCAGGATGTATGCAAATATAGGCCCGGGAAGATCCAATTATGATAAGCTACAAAGTCCCGGGGTGTTAGCTTGTTTCGAAGATATGGTAGAAAAATTGGTAAAATCATTAACTCTAAACGTACAACATTTCTTAGTTAAACATCAGAGCTGAACTTAAAAGAAGGCTTATAGCTGAAACGAATGTACATGAATGCGCAGTGAATTCTTGTTACAAACTATAGATTTCTGTCAATTTGTGTACACCATTAAACTTTTTGCATTCAGTCTCTAACTCGGCAATGGACTTGATTGATACACATTTAGCTCAAATTACAAGCGTCTGGTCCGTCGTTCATAATTCAGCCGTCGTCCATTAAAGAATATCCTCGTCCATAATTCAAAGACATATTCCATATAACAGTATTAGCTCCAAATTCAGAGAGACAATCATAGTATACATAAACATAGGCTAGTTTCCTGCAAGAGAGAAGCGGTCAACAGTTTCAGTGATGCCGACAAGATATCATGATGTTCCAAAAATATAAAATCCGTATCGCTGATCAGTATTCTTAATCCATAATAATCGTTGTAAAGTCGTCATCTAGAGAATGATGTATCTCAGTCACGCTTTGATTGTGACTGTTCATATGAGCACCACGAGGATCTTGAAGTGCATGGGTTCATACGGCCCCTAGCCACGGGTTGAGCGGAATTAGACACAAGTTACGAAACGTAACGCCATAGATCTTGCACGCTACGTTTGTATCTTGCTATCAGCATGCAATATGTATCGCCAGATTTGAGAAACTTTGAATGGAGGCGCTTGATGGAATAGCCCTGTTTTATAAGTTTCTTCAACAATGTTTTGTGACGTTGATTAAAATCATCACATTTAACACAGGATCTAGCAAATGCTACTAGGCGAGATATATATACGCCGTATGCAGGTCGCACTGGAATATTACTGTCCAGAAAGGGATAGTTTACGATGTCGAAATTGTAATCATCTCTTTTGTCATAAAGTCGACGAGAGAGAATGCCCGCTTTATTTTTATAGAGATATAGATCTAAATATGATGTGCCTGCAGGGCTATCTGTAGTTTTCTTCAAATCCAGTGAAGGTGGATATATATCCTTCACTGCGTCATTTATATAACGATTATTCACAGCGAGAAGATCGTCTATATCGTGTTTGGTGAATGAGAAGGACCGGTTTTTGAAAGCGCCTGCATAAAGTCATATTCATAAGAGAACAGATATAGGTCAGCCAACAGGGGTGCACAATTAGTACCCATTGAAATACCTATATGCTGCTGATGTTAAAACTAAAGAATTTTAAATATATATACAATTACATACTTATCCTTCTCTCAAGTTACTAAGCTTAGGAAAGCAGATACAATATTAAATATTTGAGTATGCAGGTACACCTACATGTATTTGCAGTAAGTCATAATTGAAATAATGAATTTCACAAAATTGATAATCGTATCCACTCTGTGTAATTTCATAATTAAACAAATGCTGCATAGAAAATAAAATGCTCGCAAGACTGCTTTACGAAAGAACACAATTTCAATGATGTATATGTAGTATACTACCATGTGGCGGACTATATTTATGTATTATACATTCTATAAAACGTATTAATATCTGACTAACCTGATGTTGAGCAGATTCAGCATCAAGGATAAGTGTAGTGATATACATGCTCCATTTGACAAATACAGATATGCGATGGCATGTTACTTCAACCCTCTCAGTTTTCTTCTATTATGCTTTGTGTTAAATTGTTTTTGTTTATCAAACCTATGTCCTGCCGATAAAAGGTGAAGAATACTTTGCAGCTTAATTTCATTTCTATACAGTTGTATACCACACATGCACTGTAATACTCGTCAGAAATGTACATTTTATCTACATTATTATTTAAGCCACAGTTGAAATCAATACTTTTCGAAATATTTATAAGACAAATACCATTCAACAGTGTATATTATTGTTCATACCTTAAAAACATCAGTTTTTTCAAGTTACATATGTATTTATGTGCCCATTTGAGATTTAATGTGTTATGTAGTTTATCGTTATTTTCACTGTATATAAATGACCTTTAATCAGCAATATTTAGGAATGTGATATCAATATTGTGTACGACGAATTGCTTTTATTCCTACTTTTAATTGTTTACAATAGTGTTGTCACCCGAGGGGCTTGGCAGGTAAAACCGACTCGGTGAAATAGGACTTGAAGGCTAATGCTATAAAGACAACAGTAACCTAATTGGCACTAATTAGGCTATAAATATATGAGAGTCCCATGTGTGTCATGTTTCAACGAGTTGTTGATGGTCAGTGACCTTGACCTTGGTCCTTTGACTTTCACTTTGCTACCCGATTCAACCGCCTTCGCCTAATGCATCGACTTAGATGTAAGATCAATGGAGATTTCCAATGATTAGTGGTCCAGAGTGAGTGAGTGAGTGAATATGATTTAAGGTCGCTTTCAACTCTATTTCAGTCATATCACGACGTTTGGTTCCTATTCCTTTTCACACCCGGAAACCACACGGGTAGGCCTAGGGTCCTATTCCTTTTAACACCCGGGGTCAGGATCCTATTTCTTTTCACACCCGGGAACCCCAGGGGTGCCCCAGTTAGTCGCCTCGTACGAAAAGACCTCTGAGGGCTGAGGCCTATTCTTACCATGACTGGAGTGTGCACAACGACACCACAGGTCAATCCACGGGAACCCCACGGGGCTGATTAATGGTCCACAGCGAACTTGAACTTTCGGTCTCAACTTATGACGACTGATGAGCCGGAGTTGCCCCGGTATCGTTTTCAACCGCCCTTTTAATGTTTCGTTTGATTAATAGCACAATTCAATAATTTCATGATTTGGGAATCACAATGATGCTGACCTTTGAACTTTTGCGTCAATTTGATGCATCACATATCGTGTTCCACTGACGTAAATTGGAGCGATATGTAAACACCCACCAAAACATCGATGTTGAATGATTTCCTGAGCTTTGGTCAACTATGACCCTGCTCCTTGACCTCAAGCTGTTGTGCGACATCTTCATGACTTAGCGAAATACACAATTTGAATGCAGAGCTTTTTATTTGCCCTGAACTCAGTTTCAAATTGATCTAAAAGTACATGGTAAGCAATACCTCTGCGGGGATATTCGCCACATACAGTCAAATTCACCTCAGTAATACAGGAAAATAATAAATGTTAAAAAGAAAATTCATACAACTTTTGTATGAAAAAGAGCGATTTCTCCTCAGATGCAGCTGCGTGAACTCAGTCGTATCTAATCTGGACAAAACATGAACATATCTAGCCATTATAGGTAAGTCCATTTTACCGGATACGAAAGAAATGCATTGTCGATCATAGGTAGGCTATATTGTATTTATTCACATTCACACCCATCTTGGGTCAAGTGCACATATAGAGTATACAGACAAGACATGTGTATATATGAGGACGGCTAACAACGGAGTTTGTATGGTTGGCCATCCCTGCCAGAATTCGCCATTTACAGGATGCCTGTAAATAATATATACCATGGTATAAAATGCCAAGCCTGCCATAATTCGTATTTACAGGGTGCCTGTAAATGCCAAGCCTGCCATAATTCGTATTTACAGGATGCCTGTAATTATTTTGTACCATGGTATAAAATCGCCAAGCCTGCCACAATTCGTATTTACAGGATACCTGTAAATGCCAAGCCTGCCATAATTCGTATTTACAGGATGCCTGTAATTCATTTAGCCGTAAGTCGTAAATCTACGCCTTCTTATTATTTCCACCAATGATATACGCTTTTACAAATTTGGTGCCGGGCTTTACACAACCTTCAAACAGGGTCATCTTCTCTTCTGCCTGTCGATCGACCCTACCCTCAGTCAATTTACATATAGCCATGTACCAAAACATCATTTCACAAAACCTGAATTTTACCAGCCAAAAACAGTCCACATACTAGATACGAGGATATAAAATTTTGCAGATGTGAATGTGCGGGACCATTTAATTCCGACAAGGCAAGCATCGCTGATTTGTGTTCAAACAAACGACCGTTAGCCTTGATCATGGAGCCTACAAAAAACGGGGGAATAACATCTTATCAGTCTCATCTACCATCGTCTGTGTTTAATCCGCTTAGAACCCTGCTCAAAGAAATATCAAAGCAAGCAGGCTAGATAATGATGTCTTAATCTCTTGACACTGCTGGTATTATTGCTGTGACCCTGTCCTGTGTGTTCAGGTCTGGCCACTGACAGCAATCAATGCACTTGATGTCTTAACACTCTGGTCCATCTTTCAACACTGGTTACAGTAATCTGGGCGGAGATAAACTACAACCAACCGTAAACCGACCAATCTGTAAATAATGGCTCTAGTTGGAAATCATGGTAGCCAGGAAATCAGGCTTGGAAAATGATGCCTTTTGGTGCAAAAAACCTTGAAATCTGTCCACTACATCCAGATATATGGACGAATGAACATATATATTCAAGCTGAGTGAATTGTTCTCGTAAAATAAAATATTTTCCGGAGACTTCCGGATAATATGAATGGACACATTGGTGAGATGGCTGGCTGCTTTACATATTCCGACATTCGATTAGAGTGCTCACACGAGCGAAAATCGCCTTTTTAACACATTTACATTATCATGATTTAACCATCATCCGAACGCATGGCACGATCATATGTAGAAACTTCTGCTCGTAGCCATGCGGTAACGGGTGCTATCTGAGTGTAATAGGGCGTTTCCCAAATGGTCACATCCGACTGGCCTCGTTACATCCGACATCGGTGCAATCACATTCATACAACGAAGACACACCTCCAGAAAGCGATTGATTGAAATGATCCCATGGTGGGCCTCGAAGTGCCCCCATCACAAAATAAAAAGCATATCATTTTCCTGTGCTGCCGCCGATTTTATTTTGTTTTCAAATATGTTAGGCCGTTTGTTTCTTAAGATAAACAAAGAAGCATGCTCCACTAGAGTGAGAAATAAAATAGCTAATTTGCACAACTTCGTTTTGGTCTCGCGTAGACTCCCCCAGTCTTGCGCCTCGTGAAACTGACATGTTTGCATGTGTGAGAAATATTTGAATACAGATAATTCCATTGGCTCGTTTAAATGGGGCCGACATTTGACCTCATGCTTTGGGAACAACTTTCGAACTGGCTTATCTCCCTCTAGATAGATGGCGCCGTGTGAAATACATGCCGAATCACAGCGAAAATCTAAGGGTACACTCTTAAAACGCTAATGTTAGATTTAACATCTAAAGTGTTGGAGGAGGGAAAGCATTTAGAAAGTGTTGCTATGAACCCATGTACTTCAAGATCCTCATGGTACTCATATGAACAGTCACAATCAAAGCGTGACTGAGATACATCTTTTTTTTAGATGACGACTCTATAACGAATATTATGGATTAAGAATACTGATCAGCGATACGGATTTGATATTTCTGGAACATCATGATGTCTTGCCGGCATCATTGAAAACTGTTGACCGCTTCTCTCTTGCAGGAAACAAGCCTATGTTTATGTATACTATGATTGTCTTTTTGAATTTGGTGCTAATACTGTTATGTGGAAAATGGAATAGGTCTTTGGATTATGGACGCGGATATTCTCTAATGGACGACGGCTGGATTATGAATGACGGACTAGACGCTTGTAATTTTAACCTGTGTATGCCTGGATTCTGCTGGTGGACAAGTTGTCCCCGAGGCCGGGCCCCTGCACACCCAACAAACATAATGAGCACAACTATAAGAAAAAATATGAAGACAGACCCGAGGAACCTTAGTGCAGGTTTCTCGGCCGAGTCTCTAATAGTTCGAAATGCACTAAGACCTTTTTCAATCCAAATGACAGATATATTTCTGACAGCAAAGCAAGGCCATGACATCAAACCTTGCAATATTGCGCTTGATGATTGTTTAGCACCGAATTCTACATGTAATAATTTCAAAATTTCTAAGTGTGGACATCGTGGATGTCTCACGTGTCCACTCTTTAATACTTCAGCTTCATTTAGTTCCACGTTAACTGGTAACTCATATTCTGTTAACTCGTATGTTGATCTTAGTTGTTCTACTACAAACTGTATTTATTTAGTTTCCTGTAAGTAGTGTGGTCAACAGTATGTTGGCAAGACCACCCAAAGACTCCATCTTAGGGTGAACGGTCACAGAAAATCCGTTAGGAAAAAGCAATTGCATATAGGTAGGCATTTTTCTGGACCCGACCACGGCTGGGATAACTTTAGTATTCAGATCATAGACGTCGTCTATCCATCTACTAAGGATTCCCCTTTTGGATTTGAGAGAAAAATCCGAGAGCGGGAATTATTCTGGATGCTAGAACTTGGGTCAGTGTTTCCGTTTGGTTTAAATGATAATGTCAGTGGGTTCGGCAATGCTACAAACCGCCGTTCAAATATATCCAACATTACCCAACTATTTAACCCCCATCAACGGAGACAACGCAGCCATGGTTGGCGAAAGTTTAATAGTTCGATGATTCACGATCATATCACTTTAAATTACTTAGTGGGTTTAACTAACGCACCCAATAGTATACATAGCTTACGTACAGTTCTGTATGCGTTACCTCTGAGAGCTTTAAATCAAATAGCCAGAGATATACAACAATCTGCGTCTTCAGGAAATATAATACCATCAAAAATCATTAAAGTATGTCAAGATATAGCGTATTTTCGGTTGTATCGTCCAGTGAACCTAATCGAAACCTCTCAAGGTCGGCTTTTCTTGAAACTCAACTACTTAGATAAAGGACTGGACATCATTAATTTACCTCGAATCCTGAATGATCCAGAGGTACGCAACGCTGTACCAAACTATTTTAAGTGCACAGAACCTCCTTGCATTTCATATAAGTACACTAAATCTATAGCCACCAAAATATTCAATTACTCCAATGCTGTCCAGGAGTTTGACTGGAACTTATACACGTCAGGAGGCTATAGTTATGATTGTGAATCGTCGAACTTTATCTATACACCATGCAAACATATTGTGACTGGTGACCTTGATGTGGTGAGTGATAAGGATCTGAAATTACTCCTGATGAAGGGACCTAAATATAGAGAGCCAAGAAGAATAAATCTGAAGGCCGACCAGAAGATAGTTCTGTCTGCATTGGAACAGTACGTTATTGATTGGTCTAAGCGAGAAAAAGTTGAACCTACAGTATTCGCTGATTGGCTGGACCTCACCAAGAGCAAGGTCGTTGAAACAATCGGCCATATTGACAGAAGTACTCTTCGCCAAGCAAAACAAGTTCTGAGAAACCTCAATTCGCAAGAAGTTCTAGCAAATCTCCAGAGTAAATTCGTCATAGTCCCAGCAGACAAGGCTCCGAATAATATAATATTCATATGTAAATATTACTATTACCAGATGCTGGTTAAAGAATTGAGTGTAGACATATCTTCATCAAATACGTCTACTTACTCCCAAACTGCATTTACTCTGGAAGATATATTTAACAATCACAAAAAGTTTCTCAGGGAAAGAGGTATTTGTCTTCCAACCAATCATAACGACATACCAAAAATATACTGGACTCCCAAAATGTATAAATCACCATACAAAGCTAGATTCATAGCTGGTTCTAGAAGCTGCACCACCAAACTTCTTTCAACCCTATTGACGAGGGCCCTTCAGGAGGTAAAAGCATTTTGGGAAAGGTATTGCGCCACTATTTCTAAGAACTCTGGCGTTGAATGTATGTGGCTATTGAAAAACTCAAAATGCCTTACGGAAGAGCTTGATGCTAAAGGTCACATACCGTACAGACATGTATCCACATGGGATTTCTCGACTCTCTATACTACAATCCCTCATCAGGACCTTATTGACCGTCTAAGTTCATTAATAGTATCTGTGTTCAAGAAAACTGATCGTAGATATATTAATGTCGGAAGCCATAAAGCATTCTTTAGCTCTACTACATACACGAGATATCATTCATGTGATGTTTCTTTGTTTATAGAGTTGCTTGAATTTCTCATTAAAAATATCTATGTGAAATTTGGCAACAATATATCAACAGCATATAGGTATTCCAATGGGTACTAATTGTGCACCCCTATTGGCTGACCTATATCTGTTCTC